>LUGF01013001.1:82232-177849 GCA_001625245.1 Calycopis cecrops
AAAAAAAAAAAAAAATTTCGGGAAAAAAATATTTTTTACGTTATTTTAGACCTCAATCTATATGTATAAATCAGTTTAGTACTTTTACGTGAAATTATAACAAACATATAACGTTACATTTATAATATTAGTAGGATTACAGTGGTTTAAGGATTTGAAGATTTGAGACGAATAGACTTAGCTATGACAAGATAGTTATGTAAATAGGCACACAAATACTAAATCTAGTGGCTGTAATCGTACAATAGAATTATTCTTGTATAAATAAGAAAAGTGAAGTAAATCTAAATTTGAAAGGCTTATTTAAAAAAATTGTTGGTTTTTCTTCGACCTAAATAATAATAAATTTGCTAGTCACTTTCTTCTCAAAATAGTACATAACGATACACGTGACTTAAGTAGCGTGTGTCATTGATATTACTTTTTTTGTATGTTTCGTCCTTACGCACAGGTTAGCATCGTGAGACCATGCCATAACTTTGCCAAGAGCCGCGTGGCCTCTTGGCGGTCATTTTTATGATATGTCAAATTAGAAATCTTAATATTACTTCGGTTCTGCGCCTGATTTGACTGAGGTCATGTCATGCTAGCGTAGATAGACGACGTAAACGAAATTCAACTAGAATGATTTTTATTACTTTATTACCTTCATAATAGTAGTTTATGCAACTGTCGCATAATGAAGGGTATTAAAACTCGAGTGTGTGTTTATAAAACGAGCGAACGCGAGTTTCATAATAGTAACACGAGCGTTTTGATACCCGTGTTATATGCAGTTGCATACACTAATGCAATTAATCAATTAATCAAATATTGCGAAACATTAAATTCACGCGTACGTGTATTGTCACAGCGAACTTGCCGCCATTAAAATCTAACCAATGAGAGCGCAGCTGCAGCGCGCGCAGGGCCAATCAGGAGCGAGCGCGCGCTGTTAAGGATTTTGATATAAGGCTCGCCCACCAGCACAATGTCATAATGAGATTTTACGATATCGATTTGGATATTATAATTTATAACATCATGTCAAATTTCTTAAATTGAGTTTTTTGTTGTCTGAGCTATAACAATAGTTATTATAAGTCAAGTATTGGAAACATAAGTAGAATGTTACAACATTAGTGTAGATAAACTTTATTACCATAGAGATTCAAACAGGACACGACGATCTTTAAGTGGCATTTTATCTTAATATCATAGCGCACGATTTATGATGATGATTAGATCCTTCATTCGTAAAGACAAAAAAGCAGTAGACTGTGTCTGATTGACGATAACTCTAATTTTATTTCCACAAGTACCCAAGATCATTCCAAATTAAAGTCGGCAGATCAAACAAAGGGAGACGCCGCGTCATGTCATCCGGTTACACCTACTAATGTATTCTTTTGAGCATCGTATATCGCATCATGATTTTTAAAGACAAATTAGACGAATCATTTCAACTTCGGTAATTTGATCAAGTCACATCATAAGAGATGATAGGTACAAAATGAAAAATGAGATTGGAAAACGTCACTAGTAGTAATTCCATTGCGGAATTGTCTGTGAGTGTCAGTTTCATGTAATGGTACGAGAAATGGGTACTCTTCAAAAGGCTTGGCGTGCTCGTTTGCCATCTAACCCCCGTGCATCTCCTGTGATTTGCCCTGTATACCGAGAGGCGGGTAGGAGAAGGTGGGTAAGTTCTCGTTTACCAAATTATACGGTAAAAAAATCATAACTAAACATATTATAAACGGCAAATCTGACTGAATCATTTACCCATGCACAGCCGAAACTATTTAAATATACGTAAATTTCATAGGGATTTGATGAAGTATGCAAGCAATAATAAAGGACTTTTTAGAAGTTCAACACCTAAGATGTTGAAATAGTGAAGAGAAGTTTGTATGGAATATCAGAAATTTCTTTTTTACCACGGGATACAGCTAGTTATTACAGACGTTCTCTATCTGTACGGTCTTGTAAAATCTGCAGAATGAGGTTTGACTTCCGCATCGCCAAAATCCTCATTGACATTTTTATGTCACGAAAAATTCCTGCAAAGTCTGCTAAGCCGTCGAAATCTCTCGCGTCTCAGCTGGGTCTCAGCTATAAAATGGTTTGCATCCCGGATAACTATCTTCTACTGCACTAACCTGTGGATTGGTAAATGTAGCTTTAGCGTTTCTGCTTATTGAGCAGGGGGTTAGCGGAAAAGTCTCTTAAGTAGGTAGTATCATTTTGTAGTGCAGTTTAAGTATGTTTTAATCATAGTAGTACGAGAAAAGAAGTGATGATATAAGGTGGTACATTAGAGGGATCAGAGAGTAACGAATCTGTATAACCAATAGGTAACAGTTTCACATCCGTACGGTCATATGAGCGAATGGCTCCAAATGCTACGTTTCTAGCAAGTTTGTAGCCAAATTTTGCCGGCACGACTGGGGAGGTATATGGGTACAATATACAAGCATAAATTATCATTATAGACCAGTGACGACCTAGTTAAGCCACTTACAGTAAGATGTCGTGCCATGCTGCATGCATGCATGGAGCCGAATAGGCCGGTACGATTTGGGAGGTATGTTACAAGATACCAGCTTCAAGTGACGCGGCCAGTGTAAACTCAAAACTCAAAAATAGTCAGAGATTGATACCACGACTTCTTTGTATCTTAAACCTGTATTTACATAGTCTGTCATTATATATGAGTTATCTAAAAATATAATTGAATTCGACTGCTGTTTATTCACACCTCAAATTTGTCTCACAACGTACGAGAAACATTTTAATGGTAAACATAAACCGTGCCGAGAATTTTCTAAAATATTCCTGCGTCGTACAAGATTGATTATGCAGTACAAGTAAAAAGGTGCAACGAAAGCCGGCTAGACCGGCAGACATCGCCTGAGGGGGAATTCGATAGAAAATTATTAAGAAAATTAAATGATCTACTGTGCGCGCTCAGATACGCCAATTATAGATACGATCTCAATGGAATGGTGAAAAATATGTAGGCATATCTGATTCCGATCTGGCTGCTAGCGGTAATTATTGTTGATACTAATTTTCAATATTTAACGCGGTGTTAATATTTATTTACATGTTTATCTGATGCGATTGTGCGAAAAATGTGCTTTTAATGTTCAAACTGACTGGGGTAATCGGATTAACTAGTGTTATTGGATATAGTGATACTGTGTGTGTATCTTATTGAATAAGTCGATATTGTATTTATTGATTTCTTATATTATGTTGAAATTAGTAATTAAGTCGCAGTTTGTTTTAAATATTCTAAAAAAATTACTAAAAAAATAAACCTATTATTCCTGGGTTATGGATTATGTTATAAATATAAGCAAATGCCAACATAATTTAGTAATACATAAGTACTTGTTATTATGAATTAAATTAAAAACAAATTAAATAAAGACGTGTCCGTTTTGTACATATCTCTCGCACGACTCTACTGCGACTTACAGCAGAGTCGCTAAATCGCAATGCAGCATCGATGCACTCCCAAAATCGCCGGTCACCTCGTCTAAAAGTATCATGTGTGCTGTCACCCTAAGTGTCAAATTTAGGAGATTATAGAATTGTATAAACTATTAGCAATAAAATATTCTCTTTTTTTTTGGAGAATATTCCTTAAGAAACGATAAAAAATCTATATGAAATCGTGTGAAATATTACAAGTTTAATGTAACGCTTTAAATTTCACCGAGTTTTGTTTCATTTGTATGTTATACTTATAATTATAAATGTGTCAGCCAGTAAATGAGCAATAGAACATTCTGGTATATTATTTAGCGCTCCCCAGTAAATCCTTGTAAACTTCCCCGCCAGTTAATTTGGAGACCGCAGTGGCAACTTCCACTAACACGATTACGACTCCCGTCTAGTTTCAACTCATCGCACACATTTTTATACACTTACCACACTTGTTAAACTACAGCCAGTTCTGTAACACAATTACGAACTAGCTGATAGCCTCGAATTAGTTTATTTAAGCTTAAATCTAAAGCTTCTAGGGATTATTTATACAATAGGTAGCATAAAAATCGAACTCTCTCTGCAATATTTAACAATCATAGTCTATAAGTTATACAATATATATGTCGCAGTCGGATTGTATAAATCGCCGTATTACATTACGGCTAGCCATTTAGAAAAACAGGGCCGTTTTGTAATACGGCGGGTCAACGCTTAGCCGGATCGAATACGGCTAGGTCAAACTCCGCAAAAATGTGTTCGCCGCTAAACGTGATTCAATATGGCTAGCCGTAATGTAATAATCCGTGTCATTATTCGCTTCTTTGACAGAATATAGTTCCCAATTTTAACACTCGCAGCGCTCACAACAACAATGGCGTCAAATAAGGAAAATGTCTCACTAGAATGCGATAAAAACATTGATTTAGACAAAGAAATCTTGTTAAATATATATGCAGAATCATACTTGGATGGGTTAGGTTATGTTAGACTATGTTTATACACAACGAGCGAGCGAAGCGAGCGAGTCCAGTGGATTAGCACAATGAGGCTAAACGTGAGCCGCGTTACAAAACGGCATCGTTGACCAGCCGCATTACAAAACGGCCCTGTTTTTCTAAATGGCTAGCCGTAATGTAATACGGCGGTTTATACAATCCGACTGCGACATATATATATATAAAGTTATAATTGTGACAACAATATGGTCAACATACTGTTATGGTCCGCAATTTGGAGCACAAGAATACGACAAAGTTAATTCAGAAAGTAAACAAGCCGAAGTGACAATGGGCAGGCTATACTTTCCGCGTACCCATAACCGCAGGGAAATAATGATTAGGTATTATCAAATATCAACATTGGAATCATGACGTGATGACGTTTTTGATGGAGACATATACTATGTAGCAGTGGCCGTCCTTCGGGTGAAGATAAAACAATTGATACAGACTTAGATTCCTATTCAATATACCTACAGATAGAACTGTCATATAACATTTTTGACGGCCAGGCTGGCGCAGTGGTACAGGGCTCGGATAAGTGGAGCATGTTGCGCCAGGGGTCGCGGGTTCTAATCCCGCCTAGGTCATGGATGTTTATCTATGTATTATATGTGTTTCTATAATAAAAATCTTAAATATATAACATTTCTTAAATTAATAAAAACATATTAAATATATTCCGTTGTCTAGTACCCGTAACACAAGTCCTTACGGTACTTAGCACGGGGCTAGACTAACGTGGTGTGTAAAGTCCACAGATATTTATAACAACTATTGTTAGTATCCTACAATTGAATACAGTACACCTTTTAGGTTTGTGGATGCGAGGATACAGGTCAAGGAGGGTGAGCTTCAGTGCATCAGAATACATACATATTATTATCAGTGTAGACATTGTTAGATATTATTTCATCCTGCACTGCAGCCTAACTGGCCGGCATGATGTACTCATATGACTTCGCGTTTTGTGCAGTTTTTAAATTTCCAACGCTTTGGAGAGGAGCAAGTAAACAGGGTAAAACGTTTGTACAATAATATGATTGTCTTTAGACGTCGGTGTTCACCAGCTCCTACGAGTACTAGTACTGTTCTTTTTCCCCTATATTATAAAAATACACATCTGTTGATAATAATGCTGGTTTTATTACGTGACCGTTACTCTCGTTTTCTCCCGTCTCGAGCTAAAAAACCTAAAATTACTATTTTAAAATACATTTCTTCTGTCCTTTCTCTTTTAAGTGTTTAACATTGTACTCTACTATCACAGATTAGTATTTAAAGGTTGTTTTTCCGTAAAACTCATCTACTGGCTCGTCACGTAAACAATAAAAGTCGGAACCGCACGAGCAACACAAAAACCACTGCGGCGAGACGCTCAGGTAAATTGGGACGCCTTTTGTACGCCGACGTGGAAGATACAGACTAAATATCTAATGACGCCATTTAATTCTGTTTTACAACCATTAAAATGTTTATTTTTAAGCATTCAAGGACATTTTTGGTAAGAGGTAGTGCCACACTGCATGTTTGCATGAAGTCGAATTATCCGGCACGACCGGGGAGGTACCTCTCGCTTACACGAGACTGGCGTAAAGTGACAGCTATGTGCTGTCGCGTTTCGTGCGGTGTGTAAGTAGCCGGTGGCCCATGGAGGTGGGAGGAGAAAGGAGGGCAGTGCATCTGTATAACCTCTATGCGGAAGTTTGTGGACGTCGGTAGTCATGAAAATGGCTCCGGATGCTCGTTTGCCCTCCTATATCGTAAAAAAAAAAACCATTGTAATAAAACTATTTTAATGTTATCGCGGTTTATTTAAGCATCTTACAACCCCTACGTTTCAGAAGCTGTATAACAGTCATGGTCACGGTTGGACTGAGAGATGTCCTGTTGTCATAAGTTATTAAAATTACCTGAGATTTATATACAAGGATATTTTAATTCAAGGACTGCAATTGACGGCATTGTATCGCTTTTCGATCTCTGACTACACGTTTAACATATTGCTACACGGACGCCGTAAGTTTTAGACCTGGCAAGAATGCGAAGAATGTTCTCTAGCCCCACACTTCCCCCGATGTCGCCCTAATATGGCGACATCGGGGGTGGTGCGGGGTTGGGGGGAATGGAATTTTTGCCAGGTCCCAAGTTACGGCGTCCGTGTAGTATATTTCTTCCTCGTTAGCAACCAGAAGACGTCCTTTGCTGCACGGCCTCCCAAAGAGAGCGTCACAAGTTACGGTCACTAATCTTGCTGCTTGCTGTACATATTCTTAGAGTTTAATTCTTAATAACCGGTTAATAAGCAGGTACGAAAAAGTATTTAGTACCGCGGAACAGTAAACATAGTGTAAGACGTTGTAGGCAGGTAGTGGGAAATGATAGCTGAAGATTGATGTCAGTGGCGTGCTATGGGAGAGGCCTATGTTCAACAGTGGACTGCAATACGCTGATGATGGTGATGATGATGAAAGAAGTATGTGGAGTATAATGGTGTAAAACAGTAGCTACAGTAGTAGTAGTAACATGTAGGTAAAGCGTTATGCTCATCCACATAACGCTTTACCTACATCGATTTCGTCTTGCCCTCCTTTCAATTCAGAAACATCTCTTCATACAGGTCTGAGGAGTCTTTACAGGTTTTTTATTTAATTATATACATGATTTTTATTTTTTTTAGTATAGAAAATGATAAATAGATTAGTAAACTACGTCGCATCTTAATTTCCCAACTACCGAGTGTTTTTAGAAACTGAAAAGTTCCATATTTTGCTTCTTTTGTTGGGATTCTAACCCGACACCTCATGTCTGTGGTTGAATTTGCTTACCACTGAACCATGTGGCAGTACAGAATTATGTAAAACGCATACAAAAACAATGTACCTTTTGTTGTTGGAAATAACTGTACTTGTGAACATCAGTCACGCACGGCATGATCGTGCTCAGCACGTACCTATTTACATTTTTTTCCTTTAACCTGTCCCTATTTTTTCATCATCAGCAAGTCGAAACCGGTTAGTCTTGTAGGAAATATGTACAGCAACATACTGTGAGATATCGGGTTCAAATCCCTGGTTTGATCAAATAGTTTTATAAAGAATTTTCAAGGTCTGATGATGCACGCAGTCAAGACTTGTGCCTAGAAAAGCATTTTAAGACGTCGGTCCGGCGTTCCGTTTTCTTCTTTTATTTCAGTCAGTTGTTCAGCTGATCAAACTTTATTCGACCAATACTGAGCCAGCATCATTGGCCGCGAGAAGATCCTCCAAAGCGCAAGTCTTTGGGCGCACCGGGCATTGAAGCAAATGCTCCATAGACTGGATCGGTCTCCCACATCTCATTTCGGGAACCGACATCCTGACTGCAGTGGAATTGGACTTCGCAGTTGGCTCTTATCTACATATAGATACTGCCACCGTAGCCGAACTCGAATACTACGACTAGGAATCATCATAACAATAATATTTACCTAAATTCCGCCTTGGTAGGAAGGAGGTAGGTACTAAAAATATTTGGCGTTTGTAAATGACGTCATCACGGTTATCTTGTCCCATTATCATTATCAGACATCTTTTATGTAAGTATCAGATTAAAAATACTCTTATATAATACTGTAAGGTTTCTATAAAAAGGATATCCGATAAAGTTTTTTAACGTAAATTCTTAAAGACAGTTAGATAATTAATGTAACAATTGATAATGTTCTTGTGTTGTAATTCTACACGACGTATAAGAATTTGGATTGATTAGTTTGACACTATCTGGCGCACTATTAAATATGGTATTCTCTACAAATTCCTTTATAAAGAACAAAATAGGCTTCCACGACACATCTGTACAGTGCCGTGACATGCCTCGTGACATTTGATCGCCTGTTAAATTAAACATGAATTGCCATCGCCGAAAACCGACCACGCCTTAACACGGCGACTCAGGCGCCGCCCACTCCGCCCATCTCTAATTATTATAACCGGTTGTTAAAGCGGTAATTAGCCACCGATCAGCGCCATCTGTCGACCGTGACACGAGGATTCGTTGAATTATTCAAAATTGTCGGCATTTTGAAGAATTTACTGGATACTTTGCATACCATCGGAGTACCTACAAGAATGTTATAACATACTTCTTGGCGGGATTCCAAATGTTTTCTCGTTTTTATAGTATGGGGGGACAAAGGAACAGTCGGATCCATTTCATGATGTCAGATAGCATCTGATATGCGTTGCCCTCATTTACCCCGTCGTCTCCAATGGGCCACCGGCTACCACGAACCTATTTATCCTCCTCTTTCCATCACCTAAACATTGACCTCAATATTTTTAAAGGTGACACAGGTAATTTATCAAGTTTTCCTAATAAATGTTATCGACCCCTGATATTTGTTCCCCGGTCGTATTTTTATTCATTATCATCAGCAAAACATCAAAAATGATGATGATACTCTCCAAAATTACTTTCAGAGCGTCAGCTAAGCTTCCCTAGGCAACTTTCTGTCCAAGCCCATTTATACTTTGGACGAAATTGTATAATAAAGTTTCAAATTGGAATCCAATAGAAGGTGCCTGAAACTAACTTCAATAGATGTAAATTTAATAGGAATGTAACACAAACTGCTCGTTTGTCCCCCCTTGAAGTATTGACCTTCATGATACGATAGCTATCCAATAAAATAATGTAAGCATTATTTCATTTTCCCCCAATTTCACCTTTACGTTAAAAAGCGTGAAACCGTTTTAAAATACCACTATGAATTTATAACACCATTTATATTTTTAGGTCTGAAATGAGCACCGTATTTGAATAAACAATGGTTCTTGTAGCCATAATTCGTATACGATTTGTGAATTTGTTTTTTGTTTTCATACTATATTTGCATAACCTTGTTCGGTATTTATAATCTAAGGCTCTTAACCTACCACCTTTTAAATTGGCATTTGGCTACTATTTGGATAGCTTAAACTCATCAGCTTTATTTATGGGCTTAAGTTTGTTCTGCTGTTAGTAGAAAAGCTAGACTCACATATTATAATCATCAGCATTTTATGATCATATTTAATGATCTAATGAGTGATTAAGATTTTTCTCTGCTCAGTAAAGCAAAGCTAGTAAAGCTAAGCTAAAGGATTTGGTACTTACCAGTATGATTCTATATTAAAAGGATTGTCATTCCGCCTTCTTTAAGTAGAATCTAGATTAGATTATTGTAACGCAAGTTTGTTTTTAATCTTTAGCTAACATTTATTGAGATATACAATGAGGTAAATTTAGCCCTACATATATGGATTTTTTTTATAGTGGGTAATCCTTATGGATATCCCGCCGCCCGGGGTAGCAGCTGGGTAATGCCGGACTCTTAAGTTACCGGCTAAACCCCCACTATGTATTTTCCTTGTCCGTACGACGGGAACACGGGCATGCTTTCGCATACATCCGCGAACCCGCCGGTGCCCGCTTCCACAGCCCCTCCACGTGGAGCTAGGAGCTCCCCTCCAACAGCAAGGCGTGCCAGAAAACATAAAGGCGCGCCTTACTTCCAAGGTCCCCATTCACAGGGTGACGGACCAACCCCGGGACCGCCACTCCGGGGCCAACCATTAAACGGCCGCAGAGAACAAGGAGGAGGGCAACGACACACCGCATCTCCTTTTCCTCTGCAGTGCCACCGCCAACGCATCGACCCCGTTCGGTCGCGGGAGACAGAGCGCAAGGCAACGACTTACCGATACTCTTCTTATTCCACGACCCCTCCTCCACGGACGCATCCAGAGCGGGCCCATAGGCAAGCCCTCTTGGAGCTTCCTCTCCTGGGATCCCTCTTGACATTACCGTGGTGTTCCATGCTACGGTTACTAAGCCCCCTAACAGCGACAAGGTTGAGATCCGTCGAAGGGGATATATGTATGGGAACATACAACTATTGAACCAATGAAGTTCAACATTTTTTTTAGGATTACAACATACCTAAGCTTTAATAAATATGAAGTCCCACGATATTTGCTTGGCATTTTTCATATCGGACAACCATTAAAAACTGTTCAAACAAAGTTGAAGCGAACAATTTAATGACGACACAATAATTAATCGGATCGAGTTCATCGATTAACAAGATCGATATCTCGAATAATTTGATATCGATACCCACGGCCGCTGTTTTGAGATAATACCACACTTCCGAGAAATATTGATTGATTGCGAAGTCGACGGGTAAACGATTGCATTCAATGACTTGGTTATTGGATAACGTTATGCAACAGAATTTAATGAATAGATTTAGAAAGTGCAATCACTTAAGCTTTTCAAACGTCATAACAAAAGAGATAAATCGGATATAGACAATTGAATTTTATTGAAGAAAGAACGCATAAATACTAACAGTATTGAAATATAAACAATTATATTTCTAGGTTATTAGTAGTTCTTGGCGAGTTCGCCTGTCTTATTAAACATGCATATATTTTTTTAAGGTATAAGGGGACAAAAGAGCAATCGGAGTCATAGCTACCGACTTTTATAGACATCTGCGTAGAGTTTATGGCCTGGAAGTAGGGCATCCTTCATCCTCTCACCCCTAGAAGCCTGGCTGGACCGCACGAAACGCGACAGCGCAGCTGGCACTTTACGCCGGTATCGTGTGAGCGAGAGGTACCTCCCCAGTCGTGCCAGCCCGGCTATTATATAAGTAGTAGTATCGCAGATAATTTAGTTCAGCAAGACAGTGAATATAAAGCTCAGTGAACCGTATTGTGACCCCCATATAAAAAATAACCTGTTTACGCACTTTTTGCTCACTTGGAACATGTAAAAAGGCTTCCGCTACCAATTTTATGATGCCCTATGTATATTCCGCGGCGTAAAGTGACAGAATTTCGATCGCGTTTTGTGCAGTTTGTAAGTAGCCAGGGGCTCATTGGGGGATGGCTGAAAGAGGTCAACGTATCTGCATAATATGATGATATTAATGGGTGTCGGTACCAAATGACTCTGATTGCTTGCAAAATTTTGCAAATATACTTTAATAATGTATCTAACATTAAAAATAATGGTGACCCTTCGCTTCCCATAAGCGGATAACAGCCAGCATTTTAAAATTAATTTCCTACGAGTAAAATCTTATTCGCCTTTATCAAGCGCAAACATATCAACGTCGTGCAAAGAAAGCAAGGGGATCACTGTAATTACATTGAAGACAAATATTTACCAGAATGTACAAGGCGATGTTTAGCGGATCGCCCACGTGCTGACAGCTGCCTATTATGGTGCGCGGGCGCAGGCTCCCTCAGGGATCCAGGTACAGGCGTACTTGGAGAAAAAGCAAAGAGACCAAATTAAATTCCTCGAGAGTAATTAGATACCAGCGTTGCTTTAGTTAGCTCTAATTCTTTAATGTTTATTTTTAGCGGAGTAAGTTTTGCGAGTTTGTCTGGTTTTAATACATTTTTCACGATATCAAGTTTTACAATTTGGTTACTATGCATTGTTGTGTGCTGCATGTAAATTAGAGTTTCATTTAATGTTTCTGTGATAAGAGACTGGTTCTTACTAAAAATTAAAATTATAACAACATCACAGTGCCGTCCAGCGGATTCGTGTGTAACCCAAATCTATTAGCCATCTAGGTAATCTAATCTAGCTATTTTGTGACCACTGTTATTTTTACAGATGACTGAGTAAGTTATAATATGAATAATAAACTTTAATGTTTTAACATGTTACTTTGATTTAAAATAAAAAAAAAAACTATTCAACTAGCGTTTTAAACTATACTTTTATTTTATAACTTTAAATTTAAAATATAACAGACAAGTATAAGAGACCCATAAACCCATTTCAGAAACAGACCATCGTTTTTGATTGTTCTTTCAATAAAATCTGACGTGCTAAACTCTGTACTGTTAGTGCACTTTTATGTATCCACTCACATGGGGCAATCAAGCTCTAAAGCCTCTCGCCTTTTTTAAAAGAAGCCTTTTGCTTGTACAGAATTAATTTCTTTCTGAGCAATATTCGTTAAAAGTTAATATTTGGTTTTGAGTGTATTGTGTAGGTGTTAATTTGCCATTGGGAGGATGAGGTCGAGGATGCTGGAAAACTAATGTTAATGGCAGAAAGAAAGGTGTTCAATTAAATATTCAATATTTAGACAACATATTAAAATAAGTAGAGTTACTTATAGCGGAGCCTTCTCTGCGTAGGTAATGTTGTAAAGATGGCTAACTCCTGGATATCAGTGCTGCCAGAGGATTGGGTCACGATCGGAGTTGTAAGAATCTTACACTGGGAATACAGACGATGGCAAAAAAATGGTACAAGTGCTGTCGAGCAAGGAGGTTTTGTTTGTGGTTGAAAGGTGGTGAGGCCTGTATCCAAATTTTTATGGCCTTAGGTAATTAATTATCTAAAGTATTCTAGTACTCGTTTACTTTCTTATAAACTTACTACAATAGCACATCCTAATATTATAACAAATATATTTCAAATAAAGCCATCCTAAAAGTACAACAGAAATAAATTCCAATATTATTATTGCTATTTGAATCTCGGGAACAGGTTGTAGAAATATCGACAGCTAAACGGAGCGCGCTCTGATAAATGTGTACCTGCATAGCAGATAGCCGCAGAGCCCAAGTCTTGAAATGTCCCTCTGACTGTAACTCTCGTGGTAATTGCGTTACGTGAATTTCCGACATTCAATGGGAAATTCTAAGATGATTTCAGATTAAATATTGGCTTATTCAATATAACTGTTGTATTATAAACTAGTTTATAACGTAACTGTTATGAGTTCGTATGCCTTTTGCTCGATAAACGGGAATCCAGATAAAGGTTTTAGATTTTACTAGTCTACGGGACTTTTTGGTAATCATTTTATGCTATAGTTATGATTTTTTTAAGTATAAGTTTACACGTCAGGCGCAAAATCTAAATTGACTTCTTTGTTTGTGGTGTTTGAATTCTCTAATTCAATAGCTTGAAACGTTTTTTGAGACGTGTAAGTCACAGTATTGTACAAGTACTGACTTATTCGTTTATACAAGATTGATACAAGCAAGATGAATTAAATTAAACCACATATACTATAAGTGCCTACAGTTAATCCGATACTATTAAAAATAAGCTTAAGACGAGTATACGAAATTACTTTTTTCAAACAAGTAAAACAGCGAAAAAACATAAACATACTTTGTACCGGTTCGTACAGCAAACGGCAACCTCGTAAGTGAATGACCCCGGCCGGTCAAGTGAGAAAAAACTTAAAAAAAATCCTGTGGCTAAACTATTGCTCCGATTGATCTGATTTTTGTTGTGTAGCCTGAAAATAATACACTAAATATGTGGTTTTATTTAATGCCTCTCGCTTGTATCAACCTTGTATATATACCAATGCACTGCCGCTACTATTGTCTAAAAACTTGAAATGTGATACAGGGCTTACTTTTATGATGTAAGTCAACACTGAGAAAGCAATTCTAGAAAGTCAACCCCTAAGGGTGCGAAATAGAGGGGTGGAGTTTACTGATAATATGACGCGGGTGAAACAGCAGGGCACAGCAAGTGTTAACATAAGACGATTACTTATATCTGAATCGGTTACTACTGCGATATTTACATCTAATCGCAGACATCTACATCTAGCATACTAGCTCATCGAATATCCTTTCCATGAGACAATATTATGCATTCCCATACAAACTTCGTTAATATCCCATAAAACAAAACCACTGCAGGAATGTTTCTCAGTCATCGACACACGTTAACAAGAAAGACTGTTCTGAACCTCCGCCATGCACCAGCAATTAAGATAAAATTGACATAAAATATATCGATTGCACTTTATATCTGCCTTCTATCTCCAGCCAGCGCCGTAATCGTCGAGTAATCCTGTTTGTTGCTTCTAGTGTGTAGTACTTATCTTATTGGCAATCAAATTTTATGATGGTGGCAACGTCAATTCTTAGTCCTTTCCTTAGGTCCTCAGTGATAACTTCGGATTATATTACACATTTTACAATGTATTGTGATTTTGCATTGCAACAGACAGTAGAATAGATATAATTGTTATTACGTATCACTAGATCGAGATATTTTTCCTCCTTTTACTTTTCGGATATTTGAACCAAAGTAGAATAATAGGAAATACGTGACTACAAAGTCTAAGAAATAAACAAACATAATTTTCAAATAACGTAGAAAATAATATTTAATCAAATGAAGTGGTTTTAGATTGGACTTCTGTTAGAAAATATAAAAAATATAATTAATATTGAAATATTCCATGTGCAATTAATGATAATTGATCAAAATAAAAAAAAAACATTAAAAATTATTATATTGCACTCAGTTTCAATCATATGTCAATCATCGAGATCGGTATTTAATTATATCCCTAGATTATAGAAAATAAATCGAAAAATGCATAAATCTTAAGGGTTCCAAAGCATATAAGGAATAAGAAATGTGCTTAACTTCTGTAATAAATCTTAAAAGAATACTTGGTCGTTCCCAAAAGGATACTCGTTGGAACATTCACCTCCTATTTTCTCGTTATTTATGAACCTCTATGCTTTCAACTGAAACCGCTGGTCAAGATTAAAACGGTTAACCGAAATATATTACTTTCTGTTGGCGGAATTTTGCATTTGCAAATGTTATATTACGCGGAGTGAAAATATGATGACCTACGAAAAATCTATACAGGTAGAAATGGACTTTCGACTTTTGGGAGAGAGAATTTGAATGTAAATCCTAATAATATTATAAATGCGAAAGTTTGTATGTTTGTTTGTTAGTTTGTTTATTTGTTTGCTTGTTTGTTACTCCTTCACGCAAAAACTTCTGACTTGATTTTAATGAAATTTGGCACACACATAGTTGGTGACTGGGATTAACACATAGTATAGTTTTTATACCGAAAAAATGTTCCTATGAGTTGCCATGGGGTAATTGTCTATTTATCACGAAATCGCAATTTACGCGGGTGAAACAGCGGGGCGCAGCTAGTATAATATAAATAAAATATTACATTTGTGTGTCTTTTTTAATTCGGTATTCTTTTCTGTCGTAGAGGGGCAAAGGAGCCGTCGAGATCTTTTAAAGACTACCGACACCATTTTCCGCACACCCAACGAAAAGCGACAGCATAGCTGTCACTTTACTCTAAGCGAAAGGTTAAACCTCGGTTGTTCCGTCCAAATTCAGCTGTAAAACACTACCTCTTACTAAAATTATTCGGTGGGCATTAGTGATTAAATAAAAAACTAAGACGAGAGAGAGAGAGAGAGAGAGAGAGTTTGAACTGAATTAAACAACATCTTGATAAATAAACGGTATAATTAATTAAAGTTATCTCAGTGTGTCAGATGGCCCTGTCAAGCAATTGTTACTGAGATGTCAGTATTTGTAACCTTGTGCCACATTCTAAATCATGTAGAAGCGTTGGCAACTGCTCATCATTCCAAACAAATGCTAATTATATTTTTTTTAGCTCTCTTAAATACTGTGTAGAAAATTTTAATATTCAACATGACTCCAAATTTGAGAGTACATGAAACATTGGGCACAGCAGTTTCGGTTTAATCGTTTACATTTTTAAAACAGTCGTCGTTATAGAATTGACTTTATTAATATTAAACAAGAACGTGATTTCACTACACATATGTAAGTACCAAGGGGTTGGCAGAAGTAATCGACAGGTTAACAATTTTCTTTAGAGATTACTCTTCCACATTTATTAAACTACTCATTCAAATACTAGAGTTACAAACACTTGACACATCAGTCAATAAAGCTGATCATGGTATATCACGGTGTTCTCCGGTATTTAATCAATAAAATCGAAACATTTTTCACAGTTTCAAATCAGAAACTGATCAAATTTTTAACGGTTTCTTATTTGTTCAAAAAAAATACAGATTTATATGTTCTGTTTTGTTTTACGTAATCCATAAGTTACCCATTAATCATAAATTACATTTCTTACGCTTGAATATATTTTCAATATATATTTCAATCAAACATATTTTGCTTCACATCAATCGTGCCAAACCAGTTGTTACTACCGTTCGTTACGTCCATGCCTGTCGCTCAGTCGGCTGGCCAGACAGCACGTCATCTCATCAGGTTATCAATCAACCACATAGACGTACTAAGTTATCCCTGTCAAATACGACCTCTATACCAGAGCCATATTGATATAACACTATCCATTTAATATTTACAACGCGTAGGTGGTTTTATAATTTGAAGTGTGAATTTGAATTAATTTGAATTGTGAATTTGAATTAATTTGAATTGTGAATTTGAATTGTGAATTTGAATTAATTTAAATTGTGAATTGTCCGGTTCGTTGTTTCCAAGGAGTTCACACCAGCAGCCGAAAAATGGTTACGAAGTCTAGATATTGTATTATAGAATCCTTAGCAGAGTCATACGAAATTACGATTTGAAGTAACTTGTCATTGTTAACTCTAGGAACATTTTTTTATGGTATAGGGGGGCAAACGAGCAGCCGGAGCCATTTTCATGACTACCGACGCCCATAGACATCCGTATAGAAACTACACAGACGCGCTGCCCTCCTTTCTCCTTCCACTTCTATAGGCCACGTAAACCATCTTTTAAGATAATAAACATAAAAAAGGGTTTTGACAAGGTGAAAACAAAAACCCTTTATCTTATCGCTAAGGACTTGATTAATGGAGAAACGAACTTCGATATATTCTATTATAGTTCAAATGTTAGAACTATCTTACATTCACAGTTAATTTACATTGGAACCCTTACATTTGCATAGTGGAGCGACCTTCATAATTGTCCTCGTTAACGAGCACCTTAATGTATTCCACAGGTTTAACATTATTAATACGGCCACGTTCCACGCTGAAGCGCCAAAAATATACATCTTTGGGAACAAATCATTGCGATTTTACATACAATTTATTCTAGAATGTAATAAATGTCAAAGTTTATGTGTGTTATTCTTTTGTGCAAGAACAACTGAGTGGATTTTGATGAAATTTCGGAATTACGTAAAAATATCTTATATCGATATAAAAGTAGTTTACTTGATAGACTTTAGATACTTACAGATAGACTATGAGGACGTAACGGCAGGGCATAGCTAACAATAATATAAATTTAAATTTCATATTCTACATTTATTGGTTAGTATTAGTATTCTAATAATTAAATATTAGGGGTCTGTACTGTATAGAAGGCCGACATTTTTTTTGTTTAATCAGGCGTTTGTTGACAACGGATTCGTTGACGTTAATCCCATGACAATGGTACCGTTTTATCCCGGGCCCGGCAACAATCCGAACGGTGTCCCTTTTGTGCCCGCCAGTTAATATTTGTATAAGAGATTTTCTTGGAATCACTGCTCGTAGGGTTGTCATGCGCATGATTCTTTGAAATTAAAAATTCTACAATTCGACACGTGGGTCTGTTCATTCAAGCAATTAATTTAATCTGATTAAAAAATTTAATGGAGTAAATATATTAAGCATCCTTTTATTATTTTACAGTTTTATTACCTACAAAAAAATTTTTGATGTATTTTAAAGTTTCAAAAAATTGCTAATAATATAAATATTTTCACATTTAAATGGCGTCTCAGTTAAAGTACAATATTAACTATTTTTGTTAATATAGTTTACACAGTGAAGAATATTTCATTCCTTTATTTATTTAATATCTAACTACTTGTAACAAATACAAGTTGTATGTAGTAGTTATGGGTGTGTTATGAAATGAGGGTAAATAAAAAGTGTTAATAATTTGGCAGACATATTTATTTATACTTGTTAAAGATCAGCTTCATTAATATAGCACGTAATATTTACAAATTTAAGTAAGAGGGAAAAACTTTTCACAATAAGAAATAAATAAATTTATCTTAATTAAAAACTTAAACCTACAGCGAATTTGGTCAACCAAACCAAAGCTTATGAACAAAACATTTTGGTCTTTTCTAACAATAAACAGTTAAGTACAAAAGTGTGAACTGGAAACGAGCGAAATTATCGTAGCCTACAAATTATGGAAGTTGCTTTACCGAAGCCAATTTCTTGAACAAATTGATAAATATATTAATTATAATTATTTCCACAATTACTTCCCCAGACGTTATAACTTTCACATATATATCTGTTTACGTTCAAGAAAAATATAATTTCTCTGTTATGTTTTTACAATTACGCTCCAAATATTTACATATAGGTACATACACGTATTTTTTATTGCTGATGTAGTCATAGTTCTAAACGCAGATTTATTAAATTAACTAATCACTATAACTAAATTATGATAAAGACTAGCTGTAAAAATAGTTTTCGTGTATTAATGTAACTCGTAATATACACATTTTAAATACAAGATGTTTGATATACGTTTACAAGTTAGGTTAAGTTACGATTTTACGATAAATCATTACTAAAATGTAGTTGCACATAGACAGATCAATATTCTTAGGGTTAAGAGCCTTATCAAAAAGAACGACATCAGTAATGCCATAGACACTCATATTTACAGCACATTTAAATTATTTTTTTTTAGAAAATTATGGTTTTTCATTTCAACCTTATTTTATTTACATCTCTAATTTTTGTGGTGTTAACCTTACTGAATTTCATAAATATTTATAAGTACATAATTGAATTTACAATTTGTCTAATAACTACATAAACGATAACATAAAATATTTTTTTTATTACAATTGATTTCACAATGTCTTTTAGTTCATAATCCTAATAACTTAGGGTAAATCACTGGAATAAGTGGTGAGATATCATTTAGGTCCGCACTCACCTATTCATTCACTGACTTTACTATTTCATCCGTATCACATACAAAACATTTGTCACGCTTTGTTTAAACAATCACCCAGTCGAGAAAATGTTGTCCAGAGCTTTAGGAACTGAAAGAACGGTCATCTAACGACAGCATATCGAAGCTATGACGTCACACAACAACATTTCGGGAAGCAGAGGTTGCAGCTTTTGGGGCGAGCACTGGTTGAAAACAATGAATGCCCGGAGTGAAGTCCTCAACTAATTTCCTTTTAAGAATAGAGGAGGAGCCTACGTATACGTTGGTACCAGGAAAGGTGCCTCTTCGTCTTCGCCTCCATATTATGGCCGCACACACAGCTAGACCGAAGAGGATCATGGCCGATATGCATCCTAGAAATAATTCTGAATCAGATGCACGCTCTGGCACTCGTTCGCCTCTCATGGAGCTCACTAAAACCGACATGAGACGGTCTCCTTCACTAACTTCGACATCTTGCACGCTCTCGGTGGATACCCTCTGGGCATGACTAGTATCTATAGTCATGGTCTCCGATTTTTCATTCTCTACACCGGGAGTGCGCGATACAAGTTCCACTTGAATATGGTAAATTGTGTCCGGCCACAGCGACAGAGTTACCCTTGTGGAATCAGTGAAAAGGTTTCCTTTCAGACCTCCACCGTCTACCTCCCAAGTTACTAAATAAACACCACGCGTTATTCTTGGTTCCCAGGCAATTTCGCCAATCACCAAAACTTTTTGATGAATAAGAGATATTTCCTTGAGGGTCCATTTGTGTTCATCGTGACTAGATGCGTTTGTATCATGCGCTACCCAAGTTTCATCTGGGCTATAAATAGTGACCAGTCCCTGTGGATCGACGACTAGGACTCTGAGTAGTGCACCTTCATTGTTCGATGGTACTCTTGTAGCCAGAGATTGTGTCTGGATAATTTGACGCCAGGGTCCTTCGGCAGCTTTGCGCATCACGACGTACACAAGAGGTGCTAGGTTAGCGGCAGCTCTTGGCACTGGTGGGGGCCAACGGGCTAGGGCACCACTCACTCTCATCACTCCTTCTCCCTTCGTATGAATAACTGGTTGTGTTTGTGAAGCTCGCGCCGCTCCAGTGTGGAATTCACATGCCACTTTGCAGCCAGGAAACTAAAACAAAAGAGTTACTTGTTAGTTACTCCATAAAATACAAGCAAGACCTATAAATTTTTAGTTATAGATTTAACTAGCTGACTTACGCAAATATCTTTCTCGTCACAGAGCGCACCCCAAATTTCATAGTTTGATTGTAGCAGCTCACAATTTTCCCAACACTGTAACAATAAGAATAAAGTTAATAAATAATAGTAAATAAACATACGATATTTTATTAAAGTTAGTGAACAATTTCTCTTTTAGTAAAGTATATTTTATGAAAATTATTTATTTGAAATATCTTAAGGACATGAAATAATTTTATGAAATGAGGATCAAAAATATATAATTTACGATATTATTGTTTAAATTAAATTATTTGTTCCCAGGAGCTAAATATGCTGCAATAAATTAAGATTCTGGGATACAAATTATGCCACCGTAAACCAAGGAGTGGTAAACAAATAACGATAAATTTTATTTGATGGTGGACTCAGATACAGCATTTGTCATTGGAAACGCTCATTAGTCGGAGTTGACGTTAACTTGACGCCCACTCTTCTCTCCGTAAGCTTTAATAATTATAAGAACGGGCATGAACCACGGTTATTAATTACTGGTATTGACAAAACGTTCTGTCGTCTGTAATCCGCGGGGCGTTTGAAGTGGCAATATTATTGATTTTAGCGATTTCATTTGTGCTTTGAAAGTTCTACGCTCGAACAACATTAACTACCAACATGAGGGTCGTAAAACATTGACATAAACTACGCCAAGTAAATATAAGTACAAGTAATGATTTATGAAATGATATTTTATTGCAAATATTGGTTCGCTATGATAAGCAGACTGTTCCGCTTCTAGCTTTAATATCATTTCTATTAAAAACAGCTTCGAAACGCGAGTGCTCAATATGAATTAAAATAAAAAATATTAAAGAAAAGACTCTGTTAAGATTTGCTCTTCCATTTACGGAATCATAATTTTTTATTTTTTTGTTACTAGCCACGAGAGTGGTCTTTAAACTTCTATAATATTAACAGGATAAACGTGTTCGGTCTGTCCGAGTGTTTCTGTGTTGGCCTATTAAAAGTTTTATGTTACTTTCACTGCACATACGCGACTCTTACTCCACGCATAGAAACATTAGCGTCATCGGACACTATATAAATAATTATTTATGTGGACCATGATTTTAACAACGCCAATTAAGAGCCCTAGAATTTTTTATGGGATAATATTTCAATTATGTTTACGACGATCCGGCGAGCCGGTGATGCTGTTAGAAGTAAATTATTAGAGGCAAAGATAACGGTAAATATTTATGACTTAATATGCACATTTGTAAGTTAATTACCGTGTGGTTCCGGCCGTGATTGTGGCGCTGGCGGCTTCGTGTGTGTCTTGGGAAAATAACAAGTAAAATGAAAATGACTTTATTCATAAGCTCGTCTCTGACGATATTCTCCGCTCTTATTTTTAAACGATCGATACCAATAATGGTGAATGTTTTCAAACGTCACAGATTTACATAACAGTTATGTCTCAGATCGACATGTATATTTTTCTAGTTTAGAAATATTAGAAGAGCAAGGTTATAAGAATATGCTCATTCTTTTCATGAATTAAATCTTATTTATTTTTATTATCTTGCAGCTAAGGAATAAAACACACAATTTAAATGATCCAACAGATCAATTGTATGTTTATAGGCATACTAAACGACTTTATGTCATATTACGACTAAGCAACCTAACCTGTTGCATCATACTCATCAAACTCCTCTTATCTCAACTAGCTTAGTAATAACGTTTAAGTGACGGATATTAAAAACTAGATTCTGCGATATAAGATTATCTAAATATGCTAATAGGAGCAGTTGTAGAGGAAAGAGACCGTAAATAACAGAATTACTCACAGTAAAACAATCAGCACCCTGCAAACAAGATGACTCGCCTCCCGGCCGGGGTGCCGCGAACTGAAACAAATAAAAACGACTAAATTAGAATATGGCCTAGTAAATTCGTGAGTGTTATTCTTCTTCTTTTCTTAAGTCTTTTTTAATGAACGCAGAGAGCTGACCTCTTTCTTTTCTTATTACAACTTTATAAAGTAATAATAATATAGTAAATAATACTGATAACATTATTGACTACAATTAAGTATAACCTAGATAGTAGATTAGCTAGTGAAGACAAAAATATATTTTTGTGATGCGGTAAGTTGGTTGGTTGTTGTCATCAAACCGAGAAAAAAGTAAGAAAAAAATTTTAAAAATGTGATATTATAACATAATTTTGCTGCAATTTCATTATGATCTCGTTCAAATGCTTGTTCAAATCACATCAAGCATTATGTATGTATTGTATGGGTAAAGGAATAAGGGTCATTTTGAATTAATTTAAATGTAAATGAGATATAGGTAATTAATAAAAAGGTGTACAACACAAACAAAGACATAATAATATGTTAATCCGAACCCTTTGATGATATCATTTGTAAAAAGCTTTTTTAACGATCCGAATTTTAATTAACGATTGCATTTTCATAATGGATACATAAAATACATTTAATTATTTCTCAGGAGCCAAATACACTTACGTTATCTAAGGGCTTACGAATGAAAAACGAAAACAAAAGTAGGGCCACTCAGTTTAATGTATTTGATAAAATGACAGCCTGGTTTTTGTCTCTGGACGGTTTGAATTACTTGATCCAGTGTAAATGGATGCTAAGATCAGTTTTTTAAATTCATTGTCGCAGATAAAATTAATGGTTTGTTCACGTCCTACAATATACTAACCTGCAAGATAATAAAATAAAGCAACTTTAACAGGTTTGATTGTGGTTTATTTAGATATTAGACAAGTCCGACGTTTCAGATACTCTACATCAACTGTCGTTGGATTGAACTGAAACGTCGGGATAAGTAACTAAATAAACTAGTAACTTTGTTTTATTTTAATTGAGTGACATTCGCTCAAACTTAATACATCAATGTGAATAAAATCTGGATTTTGTTATAAAGCCAACAGCATAAAATCTAAATATTAAAACAAAAGAATTAATTGTTCTATGCACGTCGTCATTTGCTCGTTTCTGTCCAACTTTTGTTTTCTCGTCTTCCTCACTTTTTATATACATAATAAAAGGGGCCAAGTCAATTGGGGCGTTGTTCCGTTCTGTTCTTTCCTCGTCCTCTCGCCATGGGCCACCAGCAACTTACACACCTCACGGAACGTGACATCACTCACACATCAATCACTCTACGCCGGTTTCATGTAAACAAGAGGTACCTCCCCTGTCGTGCTAGCCCATTTCTGGTACATGCATGCATCGTGGCACTACCTGTTACAAACGCATTAGAAAATGATACCGCAACAGCAATTGTTCATAACAGAACTGACAATGGGAGCGAAACAATAGAATGAAAAAATAGTCACATCAACACACCCATTTGCATCGGAGTGGCAAAACAAAAGTACAGTTAGGCCACTATCACTCCTAATGAGGCCAATCTGTGAGGCCATCAAGCAACGGTCCATTATTAGACGTAATCGTAGTAATTTTTCACACAATTTATTTTTTTGGATAACGAAACAAGGCCCACAGGAGTTTCAAGTCGACTAATGACAACAAAAAATGCTCTCGAGTTTTGGTAGATACATTGGATCATAACATTGCGCTTTGTTATTATATTTAAAGGAAAACAATCTCAGAATGGAGGATAAAGATGTTTTGTCGCTTTTTCCATTGTGATAAACTTGGGATTGGTTCACTTCATATCAAGTAACGTTTCACTTTTGCAAAAAATCTTGAATTGTGAATGTTATTCAAAAAATCCGGTTAGACTAGATATTTGTGTGTCCGAATACAGGCAACATTCATCTAGCCAAATCACAGTGATAGAGATACGAATGGCGTAATCTATCGAGTAGTTACTCAGTCTTAATATATAATGTATATGTAATTATGTATGTGTAAAGAAGTAAATATATGTTCTAGGTACGTCTCCCTACACTCAGATAAAAAAATCTAACCGATTCGTTTGACTTGTACAAGTTGAAGAGTTCGAAATATGAAAGTTAAACAAAACAAAATGGTCGAATAAAGTTCGGCAACTGGAAAGGGAAGTGAGTAATGAATGAAGCCGATTGAAATCAGCCCAAGTGGGCCTACAATGTTAGATGCCGCCACAGATTATTCTTTTGTTAATCAAATATTTATTGAATATTATTCAATTAATCTTTCGTTTGACTTTGAACACTATTAAAAAGTATTTTGAATATGATTGATTAGAAAATCAATACTAAGCTAAATATATTTTTTATGTTTGTAATGGTGGGGTATAAGATCAAAAAGAAGAAACATTGAAACTATTGCAGCTGCTGTAAGTTAAAAGTGTCTCGTATCGGAGACATATTTACACGGTAAGGGTTTCATATCCGTTATCGAACATTCATTGACCCCGGTGTGAAATGTTGGCTGTACTAATTTAGTAAATTTAGTAAGAGATATTTGACTGTGTGCATGCATGCAGCGTGACATACGCTACATGCATGCACGCAGTCGAATTGGGCTTGCACGATCGGGAAGGTGCTCGTTTACCAGAAAATTACGTAAAGAAAAAAGAGGCAGTTATGTTGTTGCGTTTCGAGCGGTGTGTAAGTAGCTGGTGGCCCATGGAGGTCGAAGGAGGAAGGTCGGCAATGCATCTGTACAACCTCATTGCAGATGTCTGTGGGTGTCGGTTCATCAAGAGACCGGCTTCGAATGCTTGTTTAGCCCTTATCGTAGTTTTAAGAATTTTATGATTTTTATTTCCTGGATGAGTAGTTACAGGATGGAGTGAAGAGATATCAACATATGCATAATCTTTGTTTGTATTAATGTGCATGGCGATACGTATATAGATCCACAACTCAGAAAGCATCAACATGTTAAAAAAAATCCAAGTATGGCTTTCTGAAACCTTACCGCCCACTTATACATGGCAACTGTCAACTTCAACTGTCGCTTGTCAGTTGTCACTGTAAGCCTAGTGTCATTGACAAGATTATCCCTGGCTGGATATCGGTTACTTAAATATTTGCCGTACTTTTTTTGCGAATCTTGCTCCAAATGTGGACACTTGAGATAAGCTTGAGAATACAGTTAGGTCATATTTGGACGATATGTGAGCACGGCCGAAAGATTAAGTTGAATATCTTGTCTTCTAACTTTGGCGCCATTAAAGACTTTAAAGGACCTTAAAGGACGAAAGTGCAACTACAAACTCTTTGGCAATAATGTCTACTAATTGCCCCCTATTTTGCTCTAAATCAATCCTTATTACCCCCTTATTGCGCAGAATAAAAATATGATAAAAAAAATTATATTTATTACAGGGATTTTATTACAAGGATATTGATATTTATTACAAACGTGAAGAAATTTAATAAAACCTTTGTGTGCATTCTTCGTTATAATGAATTGTTAAAGTCAATAGGAAACTATTAATGTTTATGGCCATATTCCTAACAACTTACCATGCTTTAGAATTACCGACTTCACATATCCATATTAATGTTCACGCGAATATCACTTCTTTGTATATGGCTTTGCACTATGGAGTGCATTTTGTTGCATAGGTACTAACTTATACCGTAACAGCAAAGTGCAAAGATTATTGAAGGCTAGCTGTGCCCAGCGGTTTCACCCGCGTTTAATTTCTAAGAAAGCCACATAATATACTTCAACACCTATTTCACCCCCTTTAGGGGTTGAATTTCTAAAAATCCTTTCTTAGCGAATGCCTAAGTCTACCTGCATACCAAATTTCAGCCCGATCCATCCAGTGGTTTGGCATGCTCGTTGATAGATCACTATGTCAGTCAGACACCTTTAAGTTATATATAAATTAGACTCAAAAGTTTACCCAGATCTGTTGACCAGTCTGGTATTTCTAGTAGGATTTGAAAAAAACGTCAGCTATTTAACGAATACAAAATAATATTTAGATATTAAGTCTAACATTTCTGTTCAGTCCTCTCGTGACTATAAATTTTAAAGCATTTAAAAAAGGGCTTGCTTATAAATAAATAAACTGCGATAAAAGATTAAACTTTTATTGTAATGAGTATAACATTTGAGTATACTTGAGACATCAATAAGAGGAATACTATACATAATTAAGTATTTAAGTACTACTAAATAAGTATAGAAGTTTAGAACTGCATTAAAACCCTAAAAGGTCACAAGAAAGCTTCCGTAGAAGCTGATATATTATCTAAAAGCCATGCACAAGTTAGATCATAAATACATTCCACCTGTCTGCTTTCATTTAAATTTCGTATAGACATTCAAACATCAAAACATACAAAAATAGAACTTAAAAACGCCATAAAGAAGAGGATATTATGTGATAATAGTTTTAAATTTGAAATTTAACAGCATTATAACATGGAGGTTTTAAAACGCTTTTTTTGTATAACACTTAACATTTTTGGGAGCCATTAAAAGTAATCGGCTAAGCTGGGTTCGGGGAGGGAACTAATCGATGGATGGGCACACACGTTTAGAATCAATCCATCAACGTTCATATAGCCTAACTACCGATGATCTTCATTTATCATTTTATTTTATAAGTGGCAAACGATCGCGCTTGGGGGTCATACCAAAACTAATATTGTGTAATCCAAACGTGTTTCGTTAAGATGAATCGTTGTTATTTGATAGCCTTGAAGCATTGATAAAATAAAAGTTATTATATAATATTTGCTACTGAATAGGTCAACAACCTTTACGTTACTGAAGTATGGCTATAAAATATAAATATAAATATTGGAATATTATTTGTGACAATTTACTTAAATCAATATCAATAATTTATTTATTTAAATATTGATGTAAAGTTACGAAATATTATCAAACTCCTGGGAAAAAAGTAATTTTTTAAATTAAATTAATCGTTTACCCCATTATCTGGTGACAACTCCTATCTACCTAACCCTCTCCAACCAGCATTATACTTCTTACTATCCATTTAGTGCCCATAGATCCAAATTAAATTAAAATAGCTTCAATAGATGACAGTTCGATACACAAAGAAACAGGAATTGTTATAAAACATACATTTTACATATTGTATTATGTAGTGACAATACATCTGAAAACATACAAGAAATATGTGAATTGGGTGAATTGCCAAGAGGCTAGTACCCAGTTGGCACCCATCACGCAAAGCGCTTAAATATCACAAGGCTGTTTGGTTATTAAATTTTATGACGTCATAATATTTAGTAAGTTCCAGAATGTATTTTAGTAACTTTTGATTACTTAACTTTCGGGAATGCCAAACTTCCACTCTATGTGTTATGGAACCCGCCAATAGGAGACTTAAGTACGGACTTTGGGCTTTGGTATATTTGGCTTTGGCCCTATATAGTACATATTATATTATGTACTATGCTATGATGACTGTCTCATGGTCTAGTCGTAAGCATGTTCAACAACAGACGGGAGGTCCCGGGTTCGATTCCCGGGTCAAACTAAAAAAGTGTGATTGGGGTTTTCTAATTTATAACAACAGTCCAGAGTCTGGAATTTGACGGTGTTACACCCTGTTAATACCTGTGTACACATAGAGACCGACTTAATTGAATAATTTCTCTCCGGTCGTGTCGGATTGCCGTCTCATCGGAATATGAGAAAATGGAAATCTTTCCTTGAATTGATTATTTTAATCCGTTCTGGAGCATATCGCATTCTACCAACCTAACAAACTATTCTAGTTTATAATATCGATATAGACTTTTGTAAATTATACATCTATTATGTTGTTTTGTAAGCGTACTGTATCATAATATAAAAATATAATTCAATGTTTTCTATTATGAATATTAAATCTTTTATAGCGAAACTTAAGGAATGCAAAGCAAAGAAAAAGAAGTGTAATTTTCTTGAGAGAGCAACCGCGTCTAGACCGGAACAAAAAAGCTTTAAATGCGGGAGCTATGGAAATTATTTAGATCCTGTGCGAAATTGTTAAATAATTGTATCTGTACAACACTACAGTTCCGGCGTAAAGAAAAATACTTAAGGCAATTACAGGAAACTTTTAATTGAACTATTTTAACGGATTTTATCGCGCCTCTTTTAATTTTTTTTACAATCCCGACGATTCAGAAGCATAAGGGCTACCATGGTCACTTGCCCGATTATTAATAAACATAGAATAACTTTATCCAAGTAATAACCTAGTAATAAACTGACATCTGTCACATTTCATACTTTTTATGTGTTTTTCAATATCGAATTTGACAGATGTCAGTTTATTACTAGGTTATTACTTGGATTAAGTTATTCTATGTTTATTAATAAGGGGGCTGTGGACTGATTTGAGGTCCCGATGTCATAATTGATTAAAAGTACCCGAAGGTCTATAATTATTTCATTCCTTCGATTAACACAAAAAGTGCAGTTTGTACCTTGCAGTCTTAAGGTGTTTTATTTGGTGTTGCAGTTGTAAATTTAAGAAATAATTGTAGAAAACTTGTGTGACTTTTTCACGAAGTTATACAGCATAGCTTTTACTTTACGGGGTTATCGTGTGAGCGAGAGAACCTCCTTGCTTGTGCCGGCCCAATTCGGTTACAATGATGCATTACACAAAAATTTTGGCACAGAAATAACTAGCGTAAAATTTGTTCTTAATCTTTGTTAGGTTTAAGGAGATTTAACATTTTATCTACACTAATGTTGTAACATTCTACTTATGTTTTCAATACTTGACTTATAATAACTACTGTTATAGCTCAGACAACAAAAAACTTAATTTAAGCAATTTAACATGATGTTATAATATCCAAATCGATATCGTAAAATCTCATTATAACACTGTGTGAGAGCGAGTGAGAGAGAGAGAGTGGTGAGAGAGCCTTATTTCAAAATCCTAACAGCGCGCGTTCGCTCCTGATTGGCCCTGCGCGCGCTGCAGCTGCGCTCTCATTGGTTCAATGCCAGCTTGCAAATGATTTGCGAGAAAGAGACAAAGCTCTAAAAAAAAAATGAAAGCAAAAATGAACGCCACAGACAACGAATAATCTACTGTTTAGTAGAAATTTAAAAGTAAAGTCATGTGATTTTTTCACATTATATTTCAACATTGAAGCTAGTATTTTTTTAACATTGAATTATAAAAAATATATATTTACGCGCCGCAATTTTTGCAATCAAATTAAAGAATTTAATAAAAATATTTATCTTCGAAGAACATTACATTTTAAATCGTCGCGGTCAAGCAGTCGTCGCCTCGTCGGTCAAACAGTCGTCGGTCTGTTGGACAAACGTGCGTGAATTTAATGTTTCGCAATGTTTGATTAATTGATTAATTGCATTAGTGAAGATAAAGTAGTGTATGCAACTGCATATAACACGGGTATTAAAACACTCGTGAGGTACTATTTTGAAACTCGCGTTCGCTCGTTTCAAAAATTCACACTCGTGTTTTAATACCCTTCTTTATATGACAGTTGCATAAACTACTATTTTGCAACGGACCCGTTATAGTAAAATGAAAAAGTTATTAAAAAGTCTAGCTTCTGAGTGGATAGAATTTAAACCATTAACGATGGCCGATCGATATCTATTTTAGCTGATAGTATTAGTTGGATCAATTAAAACTGTTTCAGACTTCACAAGCGCCGACGCTGCAGACAAGGATAAATGGAAATAAACCCAAACACATCTGTTCGAATTAGACCATTCTATATCAATCCATTGCTGATTAAACGCCATATTTTATGAACGTCGCGACCGTTCTCAGACCACTCGAAACTCGAAACTCGAAAGCCAGCCCAGATAGCGTTAGAGCTAAATGATAAGGAATTTGTCACGGCTTTATAAGTTTTGTATTCTGAACTAAAATTATAACTTTTTGGTCGTTTTAAAAGCTTTAAGATTTATATTTGAAATTAAAGTTTAAATGTCAATGTGCCGTTAGTTTTCTCTTTTATAGTATAAAAGGGCAAACTGAGCAGTCGGAGGCCGGAGCCTATTTGTGATTAAACCTCCGCATCCTTATCACTACATACAACGAACGAAACGCGAAAGACACCATAGCTGTTATTTCAGGGCGGTATCATCAAGTCGTGTCTGACCAAGGTTGTGACCATGCATGTCACAACCTTTAGATATTATAATAAACAAGCTGCGCCCCGCGGTTTTACCCGCGTAAATTTCGATCCCGTGGAAAATAGAAAATCACCCCATGGCATACCATTGAAACATTTTTTTGGGATAAAAACTATTCTATGTGTTAATCCAAGTTACCCTATATGTGTGTGCCAAACTTCATTAAAATTTGTTTCGCAGTTTTTGCGTGAACGAGTAACAAACAAACAAACATACTTACAAACTTTCACATTTATAATGTTAGTAGGATTTGTTACGCTTTATAAGTTTTTATCCTCAAATATAATATAATCATATCTTATTCGTAGAACGTGTTAAGTGCTGATGAATAATAATTTCTATCAAATGCAAGAGCCCAATTAAAATGTGTAAAGGAAATTATAACAAGACCCATGGTGGACCCATTTAGGGTTCTGTGGCCAAAAAATAAAATCGGGTCTCGTTTTTACCCGTCATTACGTCATAGAAAAGACCTTATTTTTCTCTTAAAGGCCGGAAACTTTAGACCTCCGATGTTGCGGATCTCTCTGGGCGTTTGCGTCCTATGCTTAGAATAAAAAAAAACTTTCACAGGTGATTTATTTCTGTTGCCTTGGTACCTACCATATTATACCTACATTAATCCTATAAATATTACAGACAATTTCGTCCAAAATGTGTGTAGACAAACATAAGTTTGTCAACTGAAGTTGCATAGCTTGTCCCGTGGCTACGGAACCCTACTCTCCGACTACGAATCCAACTCGCACTTGGCCGATTTTTTGTGATTATAGCGATAAGAGCGAAGTGAACGGGCAATGGGTATTCAGATGATAATATTATAATCTAAATGTAAATATAATGTTAATTCTTTTACTCATTTTCAAGCACGTATTGTTATACCTTTATAATAAAAGAGATATATAATTAGAATTTTACAAATAATTTAAAACGAAATTATATTAAACTTTGCACCGCACTATGCACTTACAGTATATATTTTTATAATTAAATTTTTGAAAAATAATTTATAGGGCATTTTGAGTATGCTAATTTACTCAAATTCTTGGGACTCATATTTACAAATTGTTTAAGTACATATTTATATTTAGTGTACATTCTTGTATTGCTTACATATTAAATTTAAAAATCGACTTCACACACGTAAGACATGTCGACATATAACTGATGACAAATATATTCTTATTAATTATATCTCTAGAATTCCGAATATAATATTATATAATATATAATTCGAATTTTAATATAAATAGAAGAAACAGACATCTGAAGATCAGATATCCGAGACGCGTATGCTGTGTGAACGTTATTCTATTTGATCTGTCGGAGGTAAACTCGATTACGGGCTCCGTTTTTACAAGTACAAATTCAATTTCAACTACTGTGTTCTCAATAGGAACTGGGTTATTGGATATCACTAGTTTTTTTAATGTGCAGCAAATAAGTAAGTTCATCTAACTGTAAGTAGAGATGATTGTAGCTATTTAATTCGTGCTGTTAGACGGTGTTTATAGCCCAATATGTGTTAAAAAATCAAATAATACTTTTACAACTTCTGATCTTCAAGATTTTTTTCTTCTTTGATTAGTAATAGGTAGTGCCATGCTTCATGCATGCCAGTCGAATTAGGCCCTCGCTTCCACGATATCCAGCGTACGTAGCCAGCATGTGGCGTACGGAGGGGGACGGGGAAGGGGGGCAACGCATTTATATAACATATATGAGGTTATCTATGGGCATCTGTGGGTGCTTCTGCTTGTTATTTAATAGTTTCTTAAGGAGTAAACTTCAACAAATTTCAATTTTCCACTCGACAGCGTTATTATCAACTAGCTTCTGCCCGCGGCTTGGCACGCGTTAAATTCGATGTTATTATACATTCCTACCTCTTGAATCACTCCATCTAATAAAAAAAACTTCATCAAAATCTGTTGCGTAATATTAAAGATCTAAGCATACGGACACAGACGGGGGAAAGCGACTTTGTATTATACTATGTAGTGTAGCATCCACAGCCGTACATAGTTTTAATAAACCACGTTTTTATTAAAATTTATATGAGCTAAAAATATGAAACAACGTGTTCATAAATTTTATTTTTATAAAAACAACTCCAGTGTCAACGTTCAGAACGCGTTAATGAAAGATATGTCCCAGTTGGCAATAAAAGACGGCGTCGTCATTAGGGCTCGCGATGATATGAATTTTTCATGATATATGGCACTCGCATCGGTTTATTACCACGTACATAAGGCAGGTATTATTTCCATTGACTATTTCGCCTTTTTTAACAAGTTTTTACAACGTTGTCGCGTTGGTAACACTATAAAGTGTCTGGTTTGGTTGGATGGAAGAATTAATTATATATAGACAGTACATATTATTATTCCTTTAATACAATTCAATCCTTAAAGGGTAGAGTGATTTTTTAGCCCCTGTCAACAAAAATAGAAAGTATGTTTGGTCGTGGAGCAATACAGGGAAGCGGCTATGCTATATAGGTATGGTAGGTAGTAATAGAATCAAATATTAAAAATAGAAATGCTGCTTGTAACGAGTATAGGTAAGTATAGAAAATGTTTGTTGTATTCATTTCAGGTTGACTTATCCAAAACCCTTCAAAACGTTCCAACGAAAGTGTAGGTACAGTGTGCTGTGTAGAATACGAACCTCTTAAAAATCTTTATCGATTCTATAATCACATTTACGTGTCGGCATAATCTTTTAGCTATGTTACCTAAATGTGGCTTTTATGTTAACCCCGGCGAAGTTACGGGCCATTTACTTAGACACACCCTGCCAATTTTCTCTATTAAGGCCTTTTTTACCAATTCCGATGGGTATATAATTACGTTGATATGACTATCCTTAAGCTATTTTTAAATTGACCATGGAGGTCTAAAAGTCTAGTTTTTTTTATTATAAAAGGATAATAGATATGCGCCGTGATCGATAATAGTATGATTGGCATCATAAATTACACTGAAGTTTTTATGAGAGTTATCAAAATAATTACATATGGTAATAAACATCGATAAACGATAGTATTAATATACGAACATCACTATTTTTTATGAAAAAGGTAGCTTATTTTGTACGAAACAACCGTGTCGATGCACTGCGATCGATTATGTTTAAATTGTAGAGAAAGAGGTGAAGTTTTAAAAGTAGAACTACGCTGGCGCGTGTAGTTATTCTGCAGTTTTTGATGCAAACCATGCACTCCTGGCTGTGTTACATATTTATAGAAGCTAGTGATGTCCGATGGTCGATATTCAGTTACCTTTTTTTACGTCGAAGTTTTTTGTCGATGGATGGGGCGTAATGGAATTACTTTTTGGTTTGTATAAAATATCTTCAAACTTACATTGTTAAGTCTTAAATTTATTTCATAAGTCTGGAGCTTGAAGCTCAATATTGCCAGATCTTAAACTACTAAACGCGTTTAATATGATTTGTTCTTTTAATGATTAATGGAAAAGTTATAAAATATTAAAAAAATAAATAAAAATATAATACGATACTTTGTTTTTTTTACAGTGCAGTTCAGTTAGTCAAGTGCTCGGAGATTATTCTATAATAATAATTTTCCATTTACTATTTAAGATTTTATTTAGATTTTTTAAAGAGATTGTATTTAGTAAGAGGTAGTGGTACGCGGTATGCATGCATCTCTCGCTTGCACGACATTGCACCGGCGTAAAGCTGTCGCGTTTCAGAAAGTGTGTAAGTAGCCGGTGGCCCATGTAGGAGGAGGAAGGAGAGCAACGCATATTCTGTATCACCTCTACGAGGATATAGGCGGTGTAGGTACATGAAAATGGTCTCCACTGCTCGTTTGACCTTTTATACTATAAAAAAACGTAATACACAAAGAAGCGTAATTGACACAAATACAGGTGGACTTGGAAATTTCGAGTATAATTCAAGCGTACACAATCAAGGACTAAATTACAGCTTCATTGAACATCCCACGCGATCTGCACACGCGACACTTTTCTCGCAAGTACGAGTGTGTAGGTCGGTGCCTTGGCTAGGGTTGGCAGGTGGCAGGATTCAGCCCCTGCCCGGCTTTTTACAGTTGTGTCAGGCCAAATACATCCTGTCCGACTTTTCTTTGACTTTTGATGAGTTTACCAAAAAGTTCAACGGCGTTTGTTAGAGTGAGTTTCAAAAGAATAATAAGTGCATAAGACAAAACCACCATTTTTTTCTTTAAAACTCCAGTGTGTCAGGCTTTTAGGGCAACATTTCAGGCAAATTTTTGAGCCTGTGTCTTTTTGATTTTTGTGCCTGGTAACCCTAGCCTCAGCATATATTACCGAGCACATTGTACCAGGCACATATAAATGCTAAGAGCAAATAAAACGGTGCTATAATTTCAAATCATACGGACAGAGAATGGGTGTGGACGGCGGTCTCATTGTGTGGAAATGATGTAACCGCTATTAAAAGTGTGGGTTTGTATCCCTTGAATATTTCTTGCGACGAAGACGTCGTAAGGTCATATCGGCATTTTATATCTCGGCCGAGACAATAGCATACGTGGCCAATAAGAAAACTGGATCTGTGCCTTAAGTGGTTATGGAGTTGAATATCGAAATCAACGTCAAATACACCCGCTACCGATTTACTATCGAATGTTATTGTTTCTGATAGCGAAGCAGTTGGTTTTTAGTGCTTTACCTTTTAAATTTATACGTTTAATTACCTAGTTATTCTGTAAGTATGCCATAGAAATTTGAATGCCGTGTGAAGTTTGTGAAGGCCATAAAAAGAAAGAAAATCTTTGCAAAGGCAAAGTTTTTTTCTCTTTATTCTCTCATCTCTTTTACAAGAGCACAAACGAGCTGTAGGCTCTGTTTTCTAGATTTACGATGCCCATAGACATCTATCTGCTTAGCTGTTATAAAGATGCCTTACTGACCTTTCATCCATAGGTCACCGGCTTGTACATCGCACGCTAGGCGGCAGCACAGCTGCCACTTAACGACGGTATCGTGTAAGCGAGAGGTATATCCCCGGTCGTGTCGGCCCAATTCAGCTGCAGATATGCAGCGTGGCACTTTTTACTAGAAGTAATCGGTCTTTTACATCATCCCATCGCTAGGTCTTACTCTCGAAACAGCTTAGCCAACACTCACAATAATTTCATTTTCAATTTACCATCTTATACTTATATCGCACTTAATCGATTTAATCGAGTATCGATTGTTCATGCCGATAATACGTGCTCTTATAAAAAGCTATAACAAATTCAAGAGCCACACCACAAGCAAACGCACCGCCGCCCATAAATTCAAACACCTAATGTAATAAAATTGACATTTATAGGTCATTAAATCCAAAGAATATTTAACAATTCAATTTTGGACCTAGATTTTTTCTATTATGAGAATTGAAATAAATTGTATATTTTATAGCTTGAAGTTTATAAGTTTCTTTGCCAAATTGTGGTATTAAACGTAAATCATATACGAAGCCAAGATAAGGTTGAACTTGTTGCTCAATAGTGCCTATAGTATTTACGTAGTATGTTTTTGATAGCAGGTACCTGCTTAAGATTTGTTGAGAAAGACGATGAAAACGCAGAAGCCCGCCCTATCAGCCGTCATGGTGTCCAGTCTATGACCAGCAGTGGACGTTATAGGTCGTAATGATGATCAACATTTAATAGTGTTAAAATAAACAACGACATGACTATGCTGAAGAGGTTTTCAAGCAAAGTCTTGAAATGTAGCATCATATCACCAATGGCCGATATGGAGTCGCAGTTACATTACTTTGATGGTATTTTTTCATAAGGAAAACTGATTAGAAAAATAAAAAATATTAATCATGTGAATCGACATACTATTACTTACTTATTGGCTTACTACGTGGATCGATTTATTTAGTAAATAATAAGATAGTGCAGATGGATATTAAACATTTTTGAAATTATCTTAATGTAATATATTTTTTAATATGATGATCCCAATAAGACAATAATATACCGCAATTAGACACAAAAAACATAAATTTGTAAATACTAGAAAGTAGACAAAATGAAAATAATATTTTTTACAGTATTCTTTAAAAAAATTATAACGACACAAAATATGTAATTGATGCAAATATCAAACAAACAAACATCATAAAACAATTACAAACTTAAACAATCGAATTTTTAATTGCGTCTCAAACATTTTTAGTAAATCTTACAAATTCATCAAAGTTGAAGGACAGATTTATTTCTCGTTCAGGATTAATTTATTCCGTCCTCCTCGTGCCCGCACGCCGTCCAATAAGACCGTCTCACTTTATCTGATCTCGTCAGTTTTTGTAAGTCTCACAAGTTCCTTGGAGCATACGACAGATGTGCGCATGGCTGCGGTCCCTAACGAAGCGTGTTTCGATTGGGATAATCAATCAAATCTTTGATTGTTTGACCGTCGGATCTCTGATTTTAAATTGTATATCGAAGATTACCGAATGAATGGCGTATATTTTGTTTATCGATAGTAGGGGCACTCGCTCGATCTCGTGTGGCATTTTGTTTCACATCTTCGCCTTGAGGCAGTTTTGTTTTAATTAATGTCGACTATTCAGTTTTGTCTATTGAAATATTTATAGTTTCATTACACTGACTTCGTTGTAACGGGGCTTTTACCGTATTTAGTAGTTAAATGTCTAATATATTTATTATATTTAACACATTTTTATGTGGATAGTGGATTGTAGATGGATTTTGGATTAAAACAGTCAATATCATCAGCTCTTTTTCTTTGATAGATCCCGGAGCACACAGTACTACAAGTTGCAGTCTTATATATAATCTACCATTAAACTATTGTATAATCCTTCTTTATATAAATCGTAATGGTAACTTAAATGCAACTCCAATATTCAGTCCGCGAGCTTGGAAATAAATCTCGAAAGATATTATTATATCATTTATCTTAATCCTGAAGCTGACACCTAAAGCGAGAGAAAGTACTAGACCTGTACCGACACTTCTGATATCTAACGCAACATCAAAATCTTTATCTGGGTCCGTCTGGATATTACTTTATCTGCGCTGGAATCATACAGCCAAGAGATTTTATTACCGTTTCATTTTAATCTAATTTATCTAGTTTGACTACTAAATTCGATAGATAAAAATGCTTCTGTGCATTAACACATGTATGATGCGATGTTTGTAAAATAGATTTTATTATTGCATACAATGCAAAATCACAGTGTGCAATAAGTGAAATGAAAACATGCAACTCTTTAGTACTCCTCAATTTGAAAACAATAGTTAGCGTTGTATTAATTGACGCACTTGCTTTAATTGATTTATTAAACTTTATTTAGTTAATTAGTTGTAAATATAATTACATTAAATCGTTTCCGGATAGTATTCTTTGAAAAATATCTGTGTAATACCCATACCTGTGTAATAGGACAAAGAAAAGCTGATAACTAAAAAAAACCATCAGACACAAACCATTAAGTATTCAGTGCATCATCTGCATATAACTTGAGTCTCAATACAGGTAGTTATTTCTGAGTTATAGCCTATAGGTATGCATAACACTTTCGGTCCCGAAAAAGAACGGTTTCCTTTGAGATTTTAATTTTTAGGCGAATGAAATCGCGAAGTGCCTTCAGCTAGTGTATTGTTATTGCCAGATATTCCTTTTAATTCAGTTGTAATACCTACTCGAAACTTCTGGAATACTCTGCGAGCGTCGTATGACAAGGAATGTAATTTAAGTGTAATCATGATATGGGCTTGAAGGAAATGTGTAGAATGCAGCCTCGATACGGAGACCGTTAACGGCCGATACAAGCGATACCGACGCCGAATCCGATATCCGCAACAGCTACAGGTACTTAAATATTGTATTTTACATTGTATCATCATCAACATGTATCTGTTCACTGGCCAAATTTAGGTTTAATTAACATCTTATTACGACCGATCTGTCGAAACCAGTAAGAGGTACCTCTCGCACAGAATACCGCTGTAAAGAGACAGCTATGTCGGCTCGTTTTGGGGCTTATGAGTAGCCAAGGGTCTATTGGAAGGGAGAAAAGAAAAAGAAGAGAAAAAGTGGATGCGCAGTTCGTCCGTACTCATCAAAGAGTTACGACTGCTCGTTTGCACTCTTATTTAATAATAAAATCTTATAATTATATAACATAATGTATCAACATAACAGTTAAGAATTAAGATCTTGTTTTACAGACCACGGCAATATCTATATAAATGTGTATATTAAATAGGTATCTTACTTTTTTGTAGTGAAACAGTTAATAATGTTGTTGCTTCTCCTTCTTCCAGAAGGCGATTTTCTTGCTCACACAATACCGGCATGAAAAGATCACCTTGCTGTGATAATTCCTTGAGCTTGCAATTGCACAATATGTGGATATAATATATGGATGTTGGTAAAAAACTGAGTCTAGTCGCTTACTCGATAAAAATCCAAGCTTCACTAAGTTACCGTAGGTTACGATTAGGCTAAATGGTCCCTTAATGTCCAGGTTACAAAGATATACGGTCACCCAGTACGAAGGCGTAAGACTACATCGGAATGGTTATGTTTCGCTATGTATCTGATTTAACCGGTGACACATCGTTTATTTCGCTTACAGTCTCTTGAAAGCTTAGATGCGATCGATTGGTATCTTTTTGCTTGTTTCTCGGCGATTGCGCGTTCATTTTGCATTGGATATTTAAAAAGGTTTCTATAATAAAAATATATTAAATTCTGTTTGAATAACGAATGAAATCGTTTTGACTTTTTGTATCGTATTAAAAATCAATGACATTATTAATTACAATGTCTGTCTGTTTGTTTATCAGCCAATATCAGCTCAGTGCAATGTAAAGGCCTTTGTCTTTCATGCCAATTTTTGTCTAATACTGTACTATAATATCCACTTTTAAGAAGTGAAGGGCAGTAAATTACTTGAGGAATCAAAACAGAACAAGCGAGATAGTCTTCCCGTCCGTGTCAATTTTGTTTCCCGCCCATTTTTTTTTGCAATTAAATAATTATTTTTTTTACAAACAAAGCTAGAGGTTGGTACGCTGGGTCACATAATTCAAACCTGAAAAGTTGTTTACACGCTTGCATTTCGGTTTTCCTGTCTTTTATGAGATATCGTTTGCCCTATGGAGTATATGTACAGAATTGGAAGCGAATAGACATACATTCTTTTCTAGCTGTTCTGTTGATTATAAGCGTCCGTAGTCGCACTTGCCAAAACACTTGTGGTACAGTCAATCTGTAATTAAATCAGGAACAAATTACACGAGCAAATTTGACTTGATATATCGTTAGAGGGGCATGTAAATAGCAGAATGGGAGATTGGCGAAGTTTCACCTGTTGCTGATTTTGATAAAATTAAAAAAAAATTGAATTGCGTTTTTCTTCGAATCTATGGGTTTTAGGGAAAAGTTTATTTGAAAAAAAATGTAGAGGACATTGTGAACTACATTTTATGTTATTGAAGTGACTTCATAACACTTGAAATAGAAAAGGTAGGTGGCGCTGATGCGTCTCTAAATTGGTTTTTCATCATTTTCGCTAAGAAAAAAGTTTTTTATTTAAAAATTTTAAATGAGAAAGTTGTTCCTCTTCAAATTTGCAACAACTTTTGTTTAAAAAAAAATTTTCTACAAATTACCGTTTTTAGCCCATTTCATTTTTTTTTATTACAGATTGACTGTACTATTGAATGCTCACATGCATTACAATAAAACCAAACACCGCAAGCACAACATTTTTTACTCCCACATTACGTGTAGGTCTTGCTATCGCTAATACGAGACAGGCATCAATCAAATTAGCATCTAGTGCTTATTAAGTACAGCTAGTCAGTACTTTCATGCTCGGGGAGTTATTCAATACACCTTATTTGCTATTTCCGTTATAACGCAGGCCTCTGTGCCCTGATCTATAACGCGAACAATGATATTGGATATACAGTTGTAACTCGATTTTACAGTTCCCTATCACTTCCTAGAGAAAGTTCTACACTTTACACTTATTGCTATATCTTGGAATATAATAAAACGTGGTTATTTTACTAAAAAGATGATTTGCGTTTGATTTATAACATTGAATCAAATGTAGAAAAAAAATTAGCATAACTTTAACAATACATCAACAACGGCACATCTGCAGAACACTTCTCAAACGCAGTAGGCAGAGAATCATATTATGTCGAGAGTAGCTGTTTATTTATAACTTAAATATTAAACTAAAAATATACCATTATAATATCAAGTTATACAATAGTTCCTAATAATGTAATATAGATGGATGGATATAATGGAGTATAAATAAGTAGAAACAGAATATAAAAATATGTAGTTTAGTACATAAATTATTATAATCAAAATTAAGTACGTTAAAATAAGTATTTTTAGACTACATAATAGCTACATATTTTACATAAGGCCCATTTGTAATAACACATAACGAAGTAAAAAACATAAATAGCTAAAACCATGTCATGTTCATGTATATTGTAGAATATGATTATTTCCCCGCGGGCGATTCAAAAAACAATTCAAAACATTAATATCATACGACCAAACGAGCACGGTGGGCTTAATTTTATCACGGCAATATTTCAAAAGTATAAAATAAGAGCAATTAAAAGGTCCGGAGAGCAGGGCCGCATTCTTACAAATATTTATATAGGCAACAGGCAAACAGTAGCGTTAAAAGCAAAGACATACGTTTAGTCCAAGACAAACAGGCTGAAAGAATTACACGGGACATAAATACCATAGACGCCGTTCCTTATGGAGCGTTACATGGCTCGATCTGTTTTATTTATATAAATTTGTGTTCTTTTTTGGGTTTAGTCCTTTAGTCCGTAGGATTTGGTTTGTAGTTTTGGGATGGTTTGAAATGATATTAAACGCTTGCGGTATGAATATATTGATAAAAAAGTAAGTTTTACCGAACCTTTACCTATTGTGACATTGAATCTTCTTTTAAAAAGAATCTTTTTCATTCGAATGTCTTCGAGTGTGGACTGCCTTCCATGCAAAATAATACAGTCAGCACCTACACGATTTTTGAAGTGAAAGGTATGTAAGAAAAGTAAGCGGCGTAAGCGCGGCAAAGTGTCTAATGTTACACTGAGCGTAAAGTATTTCGCACAATTTCTCGTCTTAATATTAGATACAATTTTTGGCCCACTGCATTGTCATAAGTCCAACAGAACGCGACTTCTAAACCATCGCATTTACCATTACAATTATCTTGTGCGAACTTTCCTAATTCCGTACTTACCAATAGCACTACAAACCTATAATACTTTACCTTTTAATTTAATTAAAGCTAAATTATTATAGGAGTATAAGTAAACTTATATAACTGTAAGTTGGAGACGAAACAAGCGCAAAGGGAGACAAAAGTTTACACTAACACTCCAGGACTGTACTCTCAATTTCCTAATAGTTGGTCACCGCACTGTTCATCCTGCAAAGGGTAAGTCGGAATGTGTGTTCCTTGCTTAAGGTTCGGCTGGAGCGCACGTAAGTGAGGCAATCACGCCTTAATGCCGCAGTCCTTATTATAGGTTTAAGGCGAAGCACTGCAGCTTAAAATGTAAATGACTTGCTTAGTACTCAAAAGGATTAGGATGTAATCTGCATATGTATGATATCGTATAATGTAGAATGCTTGAGTGTAAGTGCCTAATAGACTGAGTTCATTATACAGAGTGTCTCAAAAGTAAGTTCATATTGGTTTAGCTTCCTTCAATGCAACCAATCTGCTGAGCATGGGGTTTTTGTCGAGGCAGCTTGGCTCTTGGAAGTTATGTTATTTTTCCTTAATAATTTAGGTTTTTAAGTAACGCCACGAACATTACGGTAACCAGAAGTCAACTTAGGTCATACTTTGCCTACATTAGTCCCATTTTCTAATACTCCAATCAGACTCAGTCTGCACGAGTCACGACGGAACAACCATAACTTTACGCTTGTAACAGCACAGATTACTAAAGTCAGAAATTTCCACGAGATGTGCCATCCCTATTTATGTGCAATACAGCAATTGCCACCCATAGTTTTTATAATAAAACATAGACATAGACTCTATCATTATAAACTAGAACTAACTGATATTTACTATATGAACGTACAATTACAATGCAAAAGTAGGAGTGTTTTCCAATTTATGTACACATATATTGTAATACAGCTGTAACAAGTGGTAGTTGTAAAGTATAACTAATTGAAATGGTCAGTCGCTGAACTATGCACGCCCACACGCTTAATATTAAAGACCTATCTATTATGCGTAAATACTTATTTCTAGTGTTTGAATACACTGAGTTTCTCCAATTATTAAGACTAGGAAACATGCATATTCTATCATGTACATAAATACATAATAATTATCTGTACACGTAAGTGCTTTAAGTCACTTTTACACTACGTATTGGTTGAGTTGAATTAGTTGCTTCAATGTGGGAGTTAAGCCACATAAAGGATAAAGTTAGCATAGTTTTAAATTTACCATTTAAGTCACTATGATATAGGTTCAATTTACTTTATTATTTTAGTCACATTAAATAAAGTTAATGAGTACGTGTGGTGATTAAGTAAAATTGTACAAAAAAGACCTAAAACAAAATATACCTGAAAGTTTTTTTGGAACATTCGTCGCGTTCTAAGAAAATTCGGGACAAAATTAACACGTGCAATTAAAAGACTTTTGAACAGGCGAGCTCTAGTACAAATGAAGAAAAAAAGTACAAAAAAACTGCCTTCTAAGTTAAACATTCCAATGCAGTCTTTCATTATGCGACAAAAGTGTATTTCTTACTTTCATGAATTTTTAATTGTTTTTATTTTAGCGTTTCAATCTTTTGAGTCTGTATTAAAAGTTGGTTTTCTTTCAGTCTTCCAATTTACAATTTTAAAATGAGAGCTATAATATTATCGAAACTAATTTTGAACTTGAGAACATCGCAATATGTTAATCGCCAGTATTAATGTTAGCTTAAAAAAATATTTATATAATATTTTGTGGCAATTTATACCAATGATTAATATAATTTGATTAATCAGACCAATATGGCGTAGAGGATGAAATCGATAGGAACTTCTAGAGCTTCATACCCACTAGCTACACCAATTTCCATAATAATTAGAAGCCGAATAACGACTTGATTGTTTCCAGCAAATTCTATTACATACAGCTTCTCCCACTATGGCTTTAATTTACGGCCAATTAAGCAAGTGCTAATCTATCCCCGACAACCATTAACTGCATCTAGACATGCCATTACTGAGCTAAACAAAGTTATAATGTTAATATCAAACATGTTACCAACGGAAATATTTAGTAGTAATCTTTCTTCGTAAATATCTCGTCTTTTAGCGAGCTCCTAGTGAGACTTTTGGTATAATTTTGCTATATGAACTTAATTGGACGCAATTAGAATTAGTTTGATTAATTGGTCATAATTTTGCTATAATAACTTTTAAAATTTCTGAACTATTAAGTTCAGAAATTAGTTACAATTATTAAAAGTAGGTATGTTTGATTAATTGGTAAGCTTTATTTTATCGGTGACATGACTTAAAATTTCTCGCTGACGACTGCTATTGTGGCCTATTGAAATCTTTATAGAGGATTCAGTGGCATTCATTGTAATTCCTCGCAAATGGCAGAAGGTTGATCAGTTTGTTTGATTGATTGGCCAGTAGGTATAACTGTAACTTTTGCAAGCAGTTTTATAGGCTTCTATTTTGGCACATTTTAAGGATTTTCTATGATTATAATAATATATAATTGGTCGCAAATTGGTCATAACACTTTATGTTGCAGTGAACTGTTATGTGTATGTGACTTTATGTTTTGTAAAGTTTAGTAACAAGCCTATTGACTTGGTTTAAGATAATTGATAGTCTGCCGAGAAAGAAGTGCCGTGCCACCAAAATTTCTACATTATTTTCTACCGCACTGTTAGGAATTAACTTTCCAATACTAGATATTTCTGATTCAATACGAATAAGCAATAAACAATGGCCGATCCATAATGTTCCATAATGTGCATTTGCCCCTTCAATATCAAGAAATATCGATAACATTATAATAATATGCAAAATTATTTACGCCGAGTGCTTTTAAATGACAAAGTTTGCGCATAACGGCCAAAAATCTCCGCAAAGAAGGCCAGATGCCGCAGACAGTTGGTAACAACTGGCACTGCTCTGCTTTATAGAAACTTTTTTAAACAACGCCATAAATCAATGACGGTTCAGAGGAAACTCGTAAAGTGTAAATTTACGGTGATGGGTCTATTCTTGAGGTAATCTACTACTTTCTTGAGAATTTTTAACGCATCACCGGTCGGCAATGGCGGTTTTTTAACGTTCGACTTATCGGTAAATTAGACATTGGTAATCATCATGAACATTTTTTTATAGTAAAGAAGGCAAATGAGCAGTCGGAGCCATTATCATGACTACCGATGCCCATAGTTATACAGATGCGTAGCCCTCCTCTCTTCTACCACCACCATGGGCCAGCGGCTACTTGCACATGGCACGGAAAGCAATAATAGCACAACTGTCACTTTAGGAACGCTGATCACTGATGTCGTGTAAGCGAGAGGTACCTCCCGAGCCATGCCGTCCGCGTCGGCTAAACGCATGCATGCAGAGTTGCACTACCTCCAACTTAATTATATTAATATTGCTTAAAAATTAAATTATTAATCTATTCAAATATAAGTCATTCCATTACTTCGGTCACTTTAATTTTAATAAAACAGTAAAGGCTTTTGTTGCACTCTACAGGGGGAAAAGTATTTCCTACATTCATTTTAATATATCCCTAAAAAGGGTAAGAGAAAGCTTTTTCGATGAAAAAAATTAATATAAAAATTGTATTCATTGACTATTTCATTATTATATTTCTATAACCGACGTACGAATAAAAATAAATCTTTATTTATTTTAAACAGCGTAGGTGAAGATGAAATAAAAATAACAGTAATTTGTACGGAAATAATAAAATCTTTCTCAAACGTATCAAAAATTCCAAACAGGTGCGGAACATGATCGAGCTTAAAAAAAAACAAAACATTCCTTTTTGTACGAGAAACCAATATCTTCTTATCGCAGCGTACAATCGTTTCTATTTAAAGATAGATAAGGTAAGACGAGCTCTATTGTGTACACAGTTACGTAAAGATATCAAAGGGTTATACTTTTTTTTGTGAGATAAAATCGTTACGCATCGATCGGTATCCAATTTACTCGGAAGAGGCCACCGCCTGACAGAACTTTTGTCGCATAGTCACGGCGAAGGCCGTACCATAGATTCTTATTTGTACATTCTAATTAAAATATTTTAAACGTAAAAACTTCTTAGAGCACCACCGATGGAAATAAATTAGATTTTAGCGTCACAAATGAACAATTTACCGACGTAATTACAACACTACAGAAGCGAGAATAACTCTGTATTCATCAAATGATAAGTCATCGAGAGTGTATAAAGAAAATTACCACATAAGGATGCAAGCCTTCCTGTCTACGCTAATGGAAATACATTGAAATGACTAATGTCTTTTGCTATTTCGTTTTATTTAAATCAATGTAAATTAAATAAAGAAATTGTAAGTAAAATTTATGTATGAAAATCCTAAATTAGTAACATTAGTTACAAATAGTTATCAAATCAAATTTTTCATTGTTGTCATTTGTATTAAAATTTATTTCATCTGTTCGGAAACGTAAAAATTCTAGATATTCATATTTCAATGTAGCTAATAAACCCAAAATAAAAGACAGTAACAAAAAGAGTTTCCGTTGTAAGCACACATGATTGCGTGTCTCTGTCAGAAGTTTCGTATTAGGCATTATAAATCTTCATCTATATAAATCGTCTTAATATAAAGTAATGTTAGAAAAGTACGGGCGTCTACTATAACCTTAATTTGATTAGTGACGCACTCTGTGATTTATTTGATTTGTGTAGATCCGGCCGTGATAGATCACAGGTGCAGTTATATGTAATAGGCTGTTGGCGTTACTGGAAATAGGTATTTGTTTCATAGTGGATTTATGATGAAATGCACTAGGTACATCACTACAAGATAGCAAGGTTTTTTATAATATATACAAATTAGCTTTACTGTTGTATTACTTTAGACTTGGCTACATCTTTTTACTGTTCTTATAACTGTAAACAGGCGCGTCTTATAATTATAGACAGCCAGAGTATACAGCAGCCATGGGCATCATTATGCCATCTTGACTTGCAGAATCATCTAGATATAATTATATTAATCACAAAATGTATTTATCAGCAACGACTTTTCATTTATAAAAAAAATTCACTGCCTAAATTGTAGAACTCTCAGCTATCTAGCATCTTGAAAAACACTTATTAAGCGGCGACTGAGTCCTAAACGATTTCTCTATTCGTGTATCTCGCTTGCCTCCTGCTCGTTTGTTTAATCTTAAAATAATCAAGTGCCCTTAAGAACACTTCAAAATGGTAAGAAACATTAACGCAAGTCAGCCGCCGCTTCGAACATTAATGCTACTTAGTGGGGCAAAAACAATAGTGTTTAAGTAAAGCTTTTGCTCCTACTCGACTACTTATCTGTGATACTTATGCACTGCATACTTGTTGGAATTGCACTCGAGATATTCCGAATGATACAAAAAGTTAATTTAGTGCTATAGTCGGTTTTAATGGGTAACGTTTTGAACTAATTTTATAAGCGTGCGTTTAATAGTTGTGGGATGTTTGAAAATAGTGTTAATTGTAAGGTATTTTATTTTAATTTGCGCGACTGCTTTAGTTTGCGTAATTGTTGAGAGGTCTATTTTCTGCTACAATATTTTCACTCTCCTTAAAAATGAGGTTACACATTATATCTATCCATTTGACTTTTTTAAAATAATTTTATAAAAATTACCTTAGTAAAACTTTGTAACTTAAAGTTCAACCAATTTTGGTAGTTTTTGCCTAAGTGCAGACGGAGCCTTAAGTGACAACCGGCGCTATCGTTGCTGTCACAATAACGTGACGGTGTCGTCTGATTGAATGCCATCCCAATTGAACTTCAATGTAGCTTACTTCCTCGTATATACATTGTATTATTTCTGTTTGTATTTCTTATTACGTAATTTTATTTTATCTATATTTTAAGCTTGCAGCAAAATAAATTTATTTACACACTTTATTACGTTGTTAATGATGGATATTCAAACCATTCGAAGTAAGAAAACATTTATATTACTTGAAATAACTCCATACATCGCATGTTCGCCCCGGGGCCGTATCGAGTCAGGATACGGCTTGATACGATACAAACTAAATCCAGCTTTCTTAGATAAGGCGGGCTCAATGCAGCTCAGTCTGACAAATGGCAGTTTCTGTGGGGTCACGGGAGGGGAACCTTATTTCTTAGCTCTTGAAATATTATAAACAACGTACTACTGTGACCCGGTTGGGTTTGTTTAACACGTTTACGTCTATAATCTGTTCGTAACGGTTTCATTTTATGTCATAACGGCCGAAGTTGTACGATGTTTAATGACGGCGCGTAGATATTTGTATCAGAAGACATGTTAGAAACGATTAAGAAATCTACATTAAGTTCAGATAAAGGTGCTATAGATCAGGTCATCAGAATAGATATGTTAAATTCAATATACCGACTGATGGGCTATATTGAAGAGTTTTTGGATTTTACTAAAGTGATGGCGGAGTATAAGGCCTGTATGAAAAAAATAGGGGAAGTAAAGTATTGCGAAACATTCGTTGAGCGCAACGCTTTAACATTTTACTGCGATTATGTCTCCTGCATAACTTTCTGTTCAAAATAATTATGTTATTTTGGAGCAAATATCAATCTTAGGCAGAGTTTTATACGATTTATTTTTATCTATTACAGCATGAGACTATTGGAAAAAGACAAAAGAGGACATAACTGAGATATATTATTATTTAAATATTAGTTTTGAATTACAGACAAGGTATGTATTTATCATATAGTTGTAGAGAATCTTATAAATAAACATACATTATTACTAGTCTGTAGAAGTTCAGTAGTAAAAGTTTTTATTTATTTAAATCTAGTGAATTTTCATTAGTATGTTTAGCAGCTTTCTTTTATAGCTTTGTATTCAATAAGTTCACATCGAATCAATTTGCGTGACTGAATTACTAATGTATTATTTAAATAAACTACACTGGCATTATTAAAATTGTAATAAACCGTTAATGGCATAACTATGTACTAAGATAAATAATCCTCATATAAAACAATTCTTATTTCAATTTGATATTTCATTTTTATCATTTATTTTACTGTTTTTATTATTTTATCGCTGTTGTAAATATTTTATTTTTATAATTTGTGTTTAAAAGTTTATTAAACCCTTTTTATTCATTCTCGTTTTTCTTTCTGGGAATATTAATAAGTCTAAAGTCTTAACCAATGTTATTGTGAGGTTCTTAAAATTTATACGTATTTTTTAATAAAATGTATCTGTTGATAGAGCAAATATTGTACTGTTTGCGTCTTTGCAATTTATATTAAAACTAAGGAAACTCACATTCCGTCTTTCAGTATTCTAGAAACCAATAAGTACTTTACAAGCCAATAGCCCGTAGGAAGCTTCGGTAAATACTAGTTTATCGTGCAATGTTCTGGTAAGATGTAGTCTCAACTAACAAGAGTAGGTACACGACTAGGCTGTGTTACTAAATAACCCTGCCGACCCCTAGCTGTATTTTATATACTAACTCATTAGTTGGTACGTATTAGCTTATCTTTATTGATGACTAAGTGGAAGACTCCGTGACGTTACAGAATAGCTAACAATTGTCAACTTAAGAATTTCAATAAGGGCTTTTGCAGTATACTCTTGCTACATGCTTTCGAATATGTCATTAGTATGTGATGTGTATGTATTTGTGTGTATTTGTATGTGTTTCGTTTTTATACTTTTGAGAATAGATCAAAAATAGGCACTAATTAAAGTATTTGTAAATACATTGAGCAAACTTTGCTTTGAGAAGACAGCGTTGGGATTAGAATGCGGGCTCATAGGATTATATTAAATTAATACATTTTCCCTAGTCAAGAGATGAAATGTGGCCGTCTTATCAACAATTTGGATGGTTGATAACGTGATGAAATCGTAGCACGATAAGATTTTTTACTGAGAAATAAATTAAAATAAGTAGATTTTATAAAAATACAGGTGTCTATATATAAGATATTTTAGGTATCTAAGTAGCCATCTAACTGTTCTTGTATTCAGAAAACTAAAAACGATGTTTAAGTTTATCGAATATGTGGCATCGTAACTAAAACTTTTATAAAAACATAAAGGGCAAAGGACTGAACGCGGACAGTTTAAATCCAATCCCCAACTTTAACGCGTTTGGTGTAAAAAGTCAATTAGAAAGATCCGTATCCGACGGCGGCCACAATGGATCGGGCTGGTCGCGTTCCATTCCGCACACAATACACAAATTATAAACAGTCCACTTGCTTCAATACACGGGCACACATCACTTCCTGTAGTGGCCATTGTCAGTTTTCAATACAATAACTTTTATTGAAATGATCCTAGAACGTGGATGTTGGCAACTGAATGGGCATCAATTTTATTTGTGGGTTCGTGCTACATTGTCGCAGCCGATTTCAATTACGACAATTTCCGTTTTGTATCAAAAGGATGTACAATTGCGCTTCTGCATTTGTTATACGTCTAGAAACATCAAAGATATTTACAACCGATTACGTGGAGGCAGCGGTGGCGTGCAGTTTCGTTCGGCGTTCCACGTTAGCAGGAAGTCATCTTTTATAAAATTACCTGCAACAAAGAGTGGCATACATTACTAAACGGTAAAAGGGAAATATATCATTGTTACGCTAGGCAAATACATTTTTGTTGTGAATAGGAATTTAGTTCTGGTTTTATATCTAGATGAAGCCTGTTAGTAAAATTTATGTGTTATGGCAAATATTTGTTAGTTTCTTTCATTTTAAATTAAAAATCTAATTTAATTAAATTCATTAAGAGTTGATTTACTAATTGCGGAAGAACTCTTTATTACAATTTATCTATTTGTAGAGGGCCTCTAAATAGCGCTACAATATTGATTATTATCAGAATCTCAAAAAAACTATCTATTTTTTTAATACTAATGTTTTATCGTTCAATAATGATGCTGCAATTTCTCTGAGCAGATCTTTTGTCCAAGATAATAATTCGTTCTTTTGTCATAGGATATACCTATATCATTATTTTTGTATTGTATTCCTGTTGTATACAATTCCGATTTCGTTTATTTTTCTTATTGTTTCGGGGATTATATAAAATAGGTATTTCAATTATATTATTCAAACTTAGTATTTAAAAGCTGAGCTGAAACTAATATAATCCACATTCTGAGTAGCGATCAATAACCTTGCGAGTAGTAAAAAGTATAACGTGATATAATTAACACAACCACATAAAACCAACCAGTGTAACAACCGCTTATTTTATACTCAAGATATCTAAATAGGTCTGTGCGCAGTGCTGCGATAACATTTTTATAGCATAGCGTGGAAGACGCTTGTCGGGGGTCTTTCGATAAATCCCATAAAAACTCGGTCAATCAGAAATTATGCAAATTAGTTGTCCTTCTTCATGCCATCAATCACAAAAAAACGCCACACAGTCGTAACTTAGGCACCTACTATGTTATCTAATTTATCTATATTTACATAGCCTATAGATATATACCAATAGGCTATCTCCTGGTTAGTGCCAAACTGATTGAACTGCAACGCAATACTGACACTATCTCTTGTATCTAATATTTTATCTTTAATTGTATTATGGCTCCTAAAATAACTTATACCGATAGCAAGAGGTAGTACCACACTGCATGCCTCCATGCATCCAAATTGGGACGGCACGACCGGGGAGGTACCTCTCGCTTAGGTGCCGTCGCGTTTCGTGCGGTGTGTAAGTAGTCGGTGGCCCATGGAGAGGAGAAATAAGGGCGGCGCATCTCTATAGCCTCTACGCGGATGTCTATGGGAGTCGGTAGTCATGAAAATGGCTCCAACTGCTCGTTTGTCCCCTTATACTTTAAAAAAATCTACAACCACGATGTCTTGATTTACTAATCAACGTAGGTAATGACGCGTTTATCAACTATATCATCTACATAGCTCTATAATGTCCTCAATAATTATGTGTTCGTTAATAGTTCCCATTTGGGCCGAGGCCCCCGAACCTGCTTTACCGTTACCTCCATTCGGAACTACTTTTCAACTTACGACATTCCGACAGGACTGATAAGATTACGTCTGTCAGGATATCCTTATTATCTGTGACAAACTACTCTTATTCTTAACATTAAATAAAAATTAAAAACTTCTTAAGAAAAGTCTATATACGTTACTCTATCGCAAGATTACCTCTGTAACTACCACATAAGTATCAAGAGTGATACTTTTATTTTATTTTTATATATATTATTATATTTATCACTTAGTATTTAATAGTAATCTGTGAAATCGGCCCTTAAGGTATATAGATATTTTAATGGACTAACTAACAGAATAATTATATCAAAAGTAGCAAAGATCTACCGTCTAATCTATTAGAATAGACTAGACGTGTAGTAGACAGATCTCTATTAGTTTTCATGTAATAATGTGTTGATTTCTTAAATAAATACAAATATTATTTATAGTAAAATCACTTATAGATAAGATACTTTTTAGTACCAATTTTTTATTAATTTTATAGCAGAAATGGTCACATGAATAAAACATAGATAATAAGCTTTGTGTTATTAAACAAGCTTTTAAAGAGAGCCAGTAGATGAAGATGACTATGAAACCAGTTTTGTAAATCTTTTATTAATATTATGTGTTTTTATTTAAAATGAAACGATTATAATAAATGCGGCAATAAAAAAATCCGCTAGAATACTCATGTAAATGTTAATTCTCACACCCAATTAAGTATGTCAAAAATCGACTAAATAATCGAATAAGTAAATAATAAATCGAGTAATTAGAACTCGTTTTATATTCTGTGGTGTAAAAAACATTATAATATGTAAATATTCGTATGTACGTGGAGGCATTAACGAAATCGATTAGTACACAGAACGTACGTGCGATTTGCCTTCGTGACATAGTGAATGTGACTGGAAATACAAACACTGTACGTACACCTTTATTGTAATGTTGGTTTATTACAGTTTATTGACCGCTGTTTGTTTTTGTATTTCGAATAATAAACGAGTCTGCCTAGTGAGGTGATAAAATAATTTTAAGTGTTTTTTTTTTTGAAAATCCGTCCTGTCGCGGTTGATTTAAACGCTTTTAACTTTACCGATGTTTTCGGTCGGTTTCGGTTACCTTGCTGTTAATGACAATATTATGAAGTTAATGAAGCTCGCTGGTATATAACTGGGTCGCAATGGCATTCTCTTACATGGTCCAATAGTGAGAAGAAATAAAAAAAACTTAAAAAAAAAAAAAACAAAAATATAAAACAGAAAGAGTGACAGGCCTCTAGCAGTATACCTACATCCCGTAGTAGTGGACTGATAAGTGCTGATGACAATGATGACGACGTCTTAAGCGAACAGCGCTGTGGAATTTTTGAAAATGTCACCGACAGTCGTGTAATAGGATGGGAACTGGCATTTATAAGCAATATTCTTTTATTGCGATGGAGGCTTCCGATTGGGTCACCGGAACTCTCACAAAATGCGACTAGACGTAACAGTTACTTCGCACGGATGTCACGAAATAGATCTATTTTTTCCGGTTGATCCGTCGCTTTTTTTTATAAGAGGACAAACTAGAAACGATACGGGAATAAACGAAAAAGGTAGTACCATCCTCAATCGCAGACAAATTGAACCGACACAATGAGACGTCACCTCTCGCTCATATTAACCGCAAATTTTAGCTTTGCTGTTTCGTAATTTCGAAGTTCCCGGTGGCCTACTGGAGAAAGTGGATGACAAAACTTTACAGAACACGCGGATGTCTATGGCCTACAGTACTAGTCAACAGGCTTCGTTTGCCCTCTATAAAAAACATTTTACAAACGTTACACAAAAAAAGCATTGTTATATAAAATTTAAATTGCATCCGACGGTATTAAGGCTAGGTTAATTTGGGCACGAAACGAATCTCGTCCAAAACCGACGCCAGGTAATCCGGCTCTTCCGGCGGCGGACAAAACAAAATGGACGCAATAAATTAAGATAAAACCAAACCCTTTTTAATATGGTAGCTATTAGGTGAGCGCTATTTACAGAGCGGAATTAATAAAGTTAATCGATGCAACCCAATAAGATGAGGTACTAAATTGTTATCTCCGCAATTAAAGGTGATAAAAATTTAATTAAAAATTGTACGAAAGTCTTAATGCATGTTTTTAATGAAAATATATTTCTCTGATGTAGAAAATATGTATGTATATGATGTAACACAGAGTTGTTGAATCATGCTCTCCCTTAGATCGATCGATCGCGGCAACTCTAAAACATAAAATAACCAATGTATACAATTTTAACAAGTATTATAGACGTAATTGGTAACCATAGCTCTTCTCTGTAAAAAGCAGAGCTCGAATTAAAGTGGCCACCCCTTATGTAACGGGTACGTTGCCAAAATGTTACGTTGTCAATAGTTTATGTTAACACAGATATTTTTTAGGCACCGGAACCTTACTTATATTATGCCGATAAGGTTATCTGTCTTGTTGATAGTATTTTACGCAAGAACTACTGTTTCAGTTTAGATTATATTTCACTATTTGAAGGCCCATTTAACGAGGAAGGCAATAAGTATATACCATCTACGATTAATACCTAGTTACCGCAGGTGAAACTACGCGACGATGCTAGTTTATTCACATAAATGAACAGACAAAAACAAACAAATGGTGGAAGGCAAATCAACTCTTATGCCTATATGCTTAGCAAAACTCCTTAAAGTTTAAACAAACACATTAAAAGGATAAAACGGATTCTAAACTTCGCTGCGGTCATTTTTTGCTTTTGCAATGTTTGAGTTTGTTTGATGTAATGTCCTCTTGTTTAAATACGCGCTTTAATACAATAAAGCTGAAGAGGACTTTTATTTGAACATACTTTTAACTACCAGTGAGGATTAAAAAAAAATAATGGTGGCAAACGAGCCTTTGATTTAAGTTTCGTTAATTTTGTAAGATAAATAATTTTAATTAATGGGCACCTCTATACATAGGTAATAATTATAATAACATCTTAAGAAAATCAAAACTATGTATTGAATATTTATTAAAAGAATACTTGGCGCGTGATCTACAATCGATATCGAGGCCAAAAATATAGTTTCTAGAATTTTTGTATGTTTGTCTGTAGGTGTGTTCGGGCTAAATTCAAAAAGTATTGCATGGATTTACTTCAAATTTTGCATAAATATTACGATGTTTTCACGGGATAGAAACTTATGAGGATGAAACCGCGAGACGCAGCTAGTAAAATATAAATACGAAATATTTAATTTTTTCATATTACATTTAAATATATTTTTTTTATATTACATTTTTGCTTGTAAAAAAATTTTAGAAAAACCAATAATAAATAATCTCATAAATCTCATAATTATTTTTCAATGTTACATTTGCATGTTATAAATACACATATAAATAGTGTGTAGCGTTAATAAACTCTACACACCACTATTATAAAACAAGATATACTTTTAACTCAATAAGTAGGTATCTTATTTTAATTAAAACAAAACATCCTTAGATATTTTTAAGATGTACATCTCTATTGGTCAACATAAACTGCAACTAGGAGCCGTCTGTATCAGATAACGAACAATGTTTATCTACCTCGGAAAGGAAATGTATTCGAGGAGTATTATTGTTGTGACTATTGCCAGCCATAAACATTGCCTAGTCCTTAATTAACAACAAACGGAAATGTTCGAGCCTCCGCGCTGTGATTGTGAAAAGTGTAAATATAAACCCAACAAATCTCGTTGCGTTTTATATCTACGCTTATTATCTTGGACTAACAAGTATTGCCTGTAATACACAATGAATATGAGTTCTTTTTATTGGAATTTAATTCATTAATTGTGATGATTTAAGACCCGATATGAAAATAAATATGGGAGTAAATGTATAGTGCCACAAACGTATCTGACCCGGTGGCCGAGACTGGAACTAAAGCCGTCATTTGGAAATGACAATCTATTGACAGTTTTATTGGTGGAGCGACACACTTAACATATTTACCCTAAAGGAATACGGGAAATATTATTTTAAAAGTTTTTTCTTTTATGCAAGAAGAGAAACGTCTCCAAGCGCCATTAATACCGTTTGCAAAATTGTTGATTGTTGGTAAATTTGATTTTTTACAAGACCATAGTTTTAACATTAAATTATTATAGTTGACTCTTTTATTTCAAATTTATTTTTGTAATTAACTATTAAAATAATAATTATCAAGATTTTAGTGTTTTGATGGCATAATTTTAATTTATCCCTTCATCACACATTATTTTTACTCTAAAAATTGGGATTTTTATTTTAATGGCAACACTTCATTAGACTAGAGCGCAGCTGTCACCGGGTCAATTAAGTTTGTGGCCGTAGACAGAGAAGAGATTGTATTCTCTGTCTACGTTTGTGGCACTCTACGTGAGCAGTCTGTCAAAAGTGGTGTCAGCGCTGCGCGGCGTATTGCTTTACCTCCCTTACGTCAATTGCGTAAAGTTGTCGCGAGAATCATGAACGAGTAAACGAGAATAGAGATGTAGTTTGTTTTTGTCTGAAATCGAATTCCGATAGCTTGGTGATCAGTGACAATAATTTGTTAATGATTAAATCGGATTATTATAATTGAATGCTATGAATTAAATTAAAGTAATATGAAAGCGATACTCTTAAAACTGGTTATATATTCAAATGTAAACGCCTAAAATAATAGAAGATACGAGCCAGAAATTAAAGTCTAATCAAATTCACCAAAAAATTATAATAATAATATGATTAATAAAAAAATATATTTGTAAATATTAGTTTGTATTTTTAACAGGCGATGACAGATTGGTACATTTGTGTATAATTGATGTTTATCCTTATTTCTTGTCAATATTATTCATTATTGATCGTTGTTAAAAAAAAGAATGAATGAACGTTTCTTATGATATGACGAGACGAGAGACGTTTCTTTCGATGATAAATTATAAAGCCGAGGATGTACACGATAGAGTTTTCTCCCAGACTATTTACGTCTTCATTTAATGAGCAATAACTTTCGATTCCCCAATAATAAATATGCCAGCTGGTTACGATTCATGGCTAAAAGAACAATATTTAAGAGTCAATTAAACATGTAAGATCGCCCGGCTTGGCTCGCGTAAGGCTAATAGCCGTTTAGATGGTAACATTTAACAGCATGGAGTCATGTCGAGCGGTCGCGCGGCGCGCACCGCCCCATGTCGGTGGTGTTTACGATGGGTACTTATTGATTATATTCACAAATAAAGTATTATTTCATGACGTTTATATGCGCTGCCCTTTTAATTTCCCTTTGTAATATTTTTTCTTTTAAAAAGGTTGCTGCCAAATCAGCCTGCCACGACCAGAAGTACCTCTCTTGAAAATCGACACGACTACATCGTCATGTTACACACACATATGGACTACATCGTCTTGTTTTCTTATTTTTAGGACTGTAAATGGCATAAGAGAGAGATATATATTGCTATGAAAAATAGGAAAAATGAATACAGTAACCATACTGCCTCTCAAAGGCTCCAAAAAGGTGGTGTTTTACGGTAGAAATAGTCTACCTTACAAGTAAGACTCTTTCGACACAAAATCTTTGTTGCCTAAGTCTTAGGTCGTGAGACACAAGCTAATATTAACTAACGGAAGTCCCTTCAACTTGTCTATCCGTCCGTACACATTTACTAATCTCGAGAGACAAACAAACGAAAATTAATGAACTTTTGACGGGGATTTCCTCAGGCAAGCTTACGTGAGTAAAATATTATCGCGTACTCGTAGGATTTAAGTACATTCTTTTAGATATTTTAGTTGTTTATTTATTGCTATAGGTATCATCATGATATGATGATGATACGGCTATATAATAGACATACATCAAATCGAAATAAAGAGACAGCGTCTTAAAACCAACCGATAGTACCGATAGTAGTAGTTTTTAATAAGCAGTCGCCCTTTTTTAGGATTAGTGTCTAGTAAGCCCTACCGAATCCAACCCAAATCAGGCGGAAATCTTAAAAAGAGTTTGCTGACGTTAAGAAAAAGAGATTTCATAATCTCTCTGTTAGTTAAAGCAGTAAGAGTTAGTGTTACACTGCATGCTTGGGCCGGCACGGCATGGCCCTACCTCTCGCTTACACGAGACCGGCGTAAAGTGACAATTGTGCTGTCGTGTTTTGTGCGGTGTGTAAATAGCCGGTGGCCCATGTACGTGGGAGGAGAAAAGAGGGCAGGCTTTGCATAGTCTATGCGGATGTCTATAGCGTCGATAGTCATGAAAATGGCTCTGGTTTGCCCCCCTATACAATAAAAATGGATGAAAATTAGCATGGAGCTATAGGACATGGGATTAGCAAATATAAAACACCACTACAAGAAATCTCACACTCAAGTCACTAGTTAATACAATACCACAGAACGTTATAAACAATGTAAACGCTTACCGAGAAATAAAATGCACAGAACAATTTCAAATGAAATGATATTAAGCTTCTATTGTGTAATGTGATATTGTACGACTTAAGAAGCCATATGAGTCCGACAATGCAGCGAGGTGTCGTTTTTTAAAACTAAGTACAATACGTGAAATTCTGTGGTGAGTCACTTTCGCGGCTGACTGACTTGCCTGCTCTTTTAAAAGCGATTACATTTTTATTTTAATGTTGCACACGGTAAATGGTACAGCGGGAAATGTTAGTTTTATTGGAACACGGCTGGTTTATTATGAAACGTAAAATTATAAGGCGTAAGGTTTAGAATCGATTAACATTAGTTTCATCTCGTATTTTTGCTAGTGGGTCCGCCAAACGACAAAGCAATGGCGATTCGCAGTTTCGTGATGAGCGTAAAGTTACCATTCAAGCGGAAAATTAATTTAAAATTAATTTTTTTATGAAAACAAAATTTAACTAATTATCAAATATCATAAAATAAGTTTGCAAACTTATGTGCAACATAAAACTGACATTAGATATCTAACCATGCGAGGTTGCTGGTATTTAAAAAGGACCTTTTAATATAAAAATAATTACACTCTGAACCCATTCATTCATTTTCTTTTATTTTAAAGGAAGTGGACTGATGTTTTTCTTCTTCTTTTCGATCGATCTACTTTTCTCTTTCTCATTATTTTCACCAATACAACCAAGAAGATATGCTCTACATGGCATTTAACATTGAAAATACTTAAGAACTTACGTCAAGTCACCCCTATACGTCAATTTGTGTACGAATGACGTATAAATTCGCCGGAGGACAAGACATCTCGTGCGGCGATCGCTGTAGCGACATTTCAATAAAATTTACGATTGTAACTTAAATGGTTATATCCGATGGACAAAAAACGTTACACATTTTAGACGTGTCCCGGCTTCGTTAAAATATCTTGGGCGATAGTAAACCTGTCCGCGACCGAGCAGCAATGAAACAAATGAATTATTGATTTATATTGGGATTGTTTAGAAACGATTAGATTTAGGCGATTTAAATTAATATTTGTATGCAAGTAAAGGCTAACAGTGAAATATAACATTATAAATAATCAATGTAAAAATAAAGACGATGCTTCATTTTAGTGTAGTTCTCTCTCAGTACAGATACAGTTGACAGTCACTAAGCCGCTGTCGTGAAGCATTCGGATGGCCGAATCAGCGTGATCGGGTTAAATAGCAAAACACATCTGCAAGATGTTATCTTCTTTGTATCATGCTTTAGTAGTAGTAGGTATTGTTAATTATTATCTTGTGATGACAAGTGAACTATCGAACCCAAAAAATTACTACTAGTGGTTTTCTTCAGCAATAATAAGCAACGGGTGAAGCAAGAATATATATACAAATTAGCTGTGCCCCGCGGTTTCACCCGCGTTTAATTTCTAAGAAATCCATATAAACTTCAACACCCTATTTCATCCCCTTATGGGGTTGAATTTCGAAAAATCCTTTCTTAGCGGATGTCTACGTCGTAACATCTACCTGGATGCCAAATTTCAGCTAGATCCGTCCAGTGGTTTGGGCTGTGCGTTGATAGATGGCTATGTCACCTTTGTGTTTTATATATATAGATTTAATTAAACCGCCAAATTCCACAGATTTTATTGAATTAAACCAATCGGAGAGCACAACAGTTGCTGTCACCTAATTGCTACACCAGACGGAGAGATAATAAAATAATATTCTCGTATATTTATACAACTTTCCGCAATCTAATTCTGGAGCTTGAGTGGCGAGGACAAATGCAAGCTACGCTGCTATGTGTTATTGAGCATGACAAGAGCATGCAGACACCCTTATTGGTATTTTTGTCCCAGTTTCGGTTAACTAGCGTCTAAACAGTAGTGTTTGTACAGATGGTGCTCAGATTCTAAATCGGAGCTTCCAATAATGGTGAGTTTTAACTTTCAAAATTGTTTTTACGATGGTATTCTTGGGGTTTGAGTGAGAGTTCAAGCGATAAATCAATAATTCCGTTTATTTAGGAGCCGTAAAATAGCTAGTTACAGGAAGTGACCCATGTAGGAGGGAGGAGAAAAGATCTCTCATCAGATCTCTCAGAAGACAGCTCATCTGTATAGCCTCTGTGCGGATATCTATGGGCGTCGTTAATCATGAAAATGGCTCTCACTGCTCGTTTGCATATACCTATACTTCGAATCGAATCAAAGCTTCGTAGTTATAGTATTGAAACATAAATTGATACCAATGTTATAATTTGATTCTTCGAGCAGTAGGATATGTTAGCTTCCGTTATATACGTACTGTTCACACAAAGACCTAATGTTTGGTGTTGTATGGCTATTAGAAGACAGTAAACATGTGTTTTGGGGTTGGAACCCATATAAGGCACATCTGTTAAATAAGTATATCGGTACTTGATAAGTTGTGATGAATAAACTTGAAAAGATCTACAAGTATAATGTAAGTATTACTTACATTTTTTTTGGACTTTGCAAGAGGTTTGTTGCAGGTCAATTAGAAATTTGAATAGTGAAAATTCTTAATATAGAAAAATACATAGTATATAAAAAAATGATCACGAGCTACTTTTTGAAAGTGATACTTGATTGTTTTTAATGAAATTTCGCACAGACAATATTCAATTTCTTCAACTTGAAAAGTTATTTTCTTACTGTCACCGCAACGCGTAGCCCGGTCAGCTAGCACATAACATATAAAAGTAAACTATTATGTGTTATGGTTACTCAGATAAAATATACAAAATATATAAAAAATACCTTAACCATACGGCGTTTAGACCGTTTAGAGTAATATTATAAAAACCAGTTCTTCGATTTTTATTATTTAAAATTAGCTTGATTGTAATTAATGATAGCATAAACTGTGTCTCAAGTGGGACCATTAATTCGTACAATTACGGTTAAACCACGGCGAGGCTCACCATTACACTTCAGGGGTCCATATAAAATAAACATATTAACGTACATACAGTAAAAACACGTTCCCATACCCCAGTTGGTGTAATTACGATGGAATTTATACGACAAAATACACATTTCAATTTAGAAACAACAAGAGTGCATAATTTATTATATTCCAAAGAGGTTTAAATGCGACACTTAAAAACTTTTGGCGTTTTACATAAAAGAACGCTATAACGACGCATATTTCATTATTTTTTTCCCTCTAAAACAACGGGGTGCCTTGTTTTTTGTAACCTCGCGTTGCGACCCACGCGATCCCCTGATGATCTTTCACACTTTAAGTGGCTCTACCTACCGTACAGTGATATATACCTACTTAAGTTATTATTGGAACTACGAAGGGTTATAAAAACGTATAAGTTATGTCCGCATTAAGATTTGTTTGAGTAAATTTTAATGTTACGTTATAATTACGGTGCGTTTAGTTGTTAATTAGTTTATATGATTCTGAAACTTTAACACCGCTGTGCGTACACTAATTATATTGTTCATAAAAACAAATTTGTATTAGAATTTATTTTTACTTAAACATCGCTTAACTGCTAAAGCAATTTGAATTTAAACTCTTACTTTAAAAAGAATTTACCTACTACGCTTTCTATAACAGTTTTGTTTGAAGTATTTATGTAAATTATTATTGTGTAGTATTAAAAATTATTATTCGAAAATAAAAAAATATAAGTAAATATTAAAAACAATCATATTTTATCGATTTTATTCCAGTTAGTCCTTTTAACATTTTTGATTGTTAATATAAAAAAGCAAATTGTCTAATTAAACATACAAAATGATCTCATTATTATATAAAACTATCGCGCTTAAAAAATAATCCACTAGAATTGTATGAATTATTTTATCCCTTCCCGTCAACCACAGATTCGATCCGTTTTCGTGCACCTCGATAAATTTGATCATGATGATCTTTTGGTGGGTCTCAATATGAGACATATTGAGACCCACCAAAAGATCATCATGACCAAATTACACCAAAAGATACGATTAAGTATAATGGATATTATATTTCAAGAAACATAATATTTCAGCGTACACCAAATTGTGTAATTCTTTCGTCTTGACGTATTATTATCTTGTATCGACACCTCTAGGAATTTTGATCGTCCAAGTCTGATGTGAGCATCCGATAAGCCTCAGTCCCCTATCAATTTTGTACAAAATATTTGGTAAGATTCAAGATTGGTTTTATGGCTTTAAAAGATTAATGTCCAGATAAAAAGATTTAGGATGGAGCAGGTCCGAGTGGATTTTTAGAGGGACAATAAATTGTGACACCTTATTTGCTTTGTTTAAAATTAAAATGGCCGCTTTTGTAGGTGATTAATTGTTCCGCTGCGCCTGTTAATCTCGGTATTGGACAGGGTGCCATAAAAATGACCGTTTCGGGTAAATAACTTTTTTTCGGCAAGATTTGTTGCGATCTGTTTCTTATCTCTTAATCTAAGACTTGTTTATAATGGTGGTCACGTAACCAAGCATTCACACATAATTGTGGCGTATTGATGATCGTTGGAAGAGAGCGTTTATTAGCTGTGAAGAATATATACTCAATATAATTATGATAGGTACTAATTGCATTTTATAGTTATATAAATCGAATTTTTAGCACGTTGGTGAGTGTAATACAGCAACGCAGCTATATTGGGCCAGATGAGCGAATATGCACCTCTCGCTCACATATTTCGTGTGGTGTGGTGTGGTGAAAATGTCATAATAATTTTGCGGATATCTATTGGGGTCGTGAGTAACCAAAAGGTTCTCATGTCTCATTTGCATTCCTTTGCGTAAAAACAAGACGAAACAAAATTTTGTAATAATAAACAGCTGGTCATGTGTCGAGGATGAACGCCGAGAAGTGGGCCTACATAACATCCCAGTGGACCCCGGACGGAGCGAGACGCCGAGGACGGCCGAGGAAAAGTTGGCGAGACGACCTCGATGCCTTCGACAAAAGCTGGTGGGAGAAGTCAAAAGACCGGGATGGTTGACCAAGTTTGGGGGAGGCCATTGCCCAGCAGTGGGACTACATAAGCTGAATAAAAAAAAGAAAAATAAACAGACAATTTAATATATGTGGGTACGCACATGCGTACGTATTATATAATAAATATTTAAAGAGGCTACTACGCTTTTTTTCGTACTTGAAATTTTGCTGTGCAAGCGAAAGTGACGCCCAATACAGCTGCATCAGATTGCAGTGAGTGCTCGTCGGTCGACGAGACTAGGTTTGTGGTCGAAAGGGGGTCCGACCCCACCCTCCACTCTCTCATAGATGGGAGAAATGCATCCTGGCATGAGAATGTTTGTAGTAGCTAATTTAACTTTTATTGTCATGGCCAGAGATACCACGGAGTCCCTGAGCCCCTGCCGCTGTTCCATGGATAGGTGTTTCGGATCTTTAGATTGGCTCTACACATTTCATCCTGTCCAACTCCTAAAGAGAGGAATCTATGATGTAGTTTGGCTAATAAGATTTAATACCTTTTTTTAAAAACTCTCTTATTATCGACGCCATCTGCTATCCATATTTTAACTGCAAATTTATTTCAATATGCATGCAATTAAAAACAGTAAAAACCACCAATTGTGTTTGGAAAACAACAGTTATTTGTGTAAATTATATACATTTTACAAAGAGGTTGGGTTCAGTGGGAAGGTTTTTTAATATAATATGCGTGGAAACCTTTTGTTTACTCCCAGCCCTTTTTTTACGTCGACATGCATGTTGCGTGTACGCAGTACAATTACTTGGCTCCACCCATCACGGACATCCTACTATGCTTTGTTTAAAAAAAACAAAAAGAGGGTGGCCATTTTTTTCCCGCGTATTCTGAATACAGCATATATTAAAAGCTAAGCTGTTATTAAACTTATGTGAAGCTACGTTGTGCTTATGTAAAGCTCCGTTTTTATCATCATCTTATCTAGAAAATATTGTATTATATATACAATTAATTAATATTAGAGTACTTGCAAATACTACAGATAAATATCTAATTATATTTAATTTTACATAAAAAATCTGAATATTATTTATTACACTATTAGCACACGTCACTTTTTACCCAAGAAACAGAGAGATCAATATTGAATGCGTGTTTTTTTTTTTGTATAAAGACTGATGGATGATTGAAGTTTGAAAAGAGACTTGTTATTATGTGTATTTTAAAGTGTCGTACTTATTAAAAAAATATTTAGAGGGTACCGACACTCTAAATACTTTTTACCGCCTAAGAAAGGTTATAAGCAGTTCTGCAATACAATTTATAAATTCATAGGAACATTGAGTTTTATTATAAAACCGATAAACTATCAAATTTTATCCAATAAACTCTTTTAGAAAAAGCTATATCAAGCGCTTAGTTCAACGCCAAAGTCTCAACAAAATTTTCAGGCATTAAAACTATCTCCGTTTCATCAAAATCCAGGGGTTTAGTCTGTGGGCAGCTGCCAGTAATCGAATCTCGATCAAGTCGGCTACGGTATTAAATAGTTTACGTGGATATTAAATCTATAATCAGAACTGTCGCTTTTACAAAACTATTTACTTTATTAGTTTTAGACTAATTTATTAAAAAAATGTATTACTACTAAATATTGTGAAAAATAATTCATAAAATACTTTAAACCTTAAGTAATAAAATATAATTGATCATTAAAATAAGCTTATTGAAAATTTAAGGCCGATATAATAAAGTAATCATTGTGAAGCGCGAATGAAATAAGCACAAATGGATGGAAAACATGTCGGAAAATAAATATAAGAAAAATTAAGCGAACGATGAAAATAAGTCAAATAACAATGAGTAATTTTTTACGTCAAAATTAACAACAGTATATTAATGATACAAGAGGACTTTTATACTATATTGTTAGCAAATTCATTGATATTTCCAGAGTTTTAGCAAGATAACTAATATCAATATTAGCCAAATTAAAAATCATCCATAAAACAGTTCAAAATGTGTCCACATATTATAAATTGTAGCTCAATCAAGGGAAAGGGGTAAGTACATTAAATAATAATGATATATCAAATGTAAAAATACTGGATAAAACAATTTTATTTACAAACAACCGTGTTAAAGTAAGGCAGAACGATGCCCGTACGATAGCGTGCGTGATTGATCGTTCACAAAGATAACGAGGAGAGGGTCATTAATTTGTTATTAACCAAAACCAAACGTAGGTGTCACTGGAGGAAGGAACGGTGATGTCAAAAATTGGACAGCAACACAATGGCTTACCGAGGATTAAAAGCGAAGCGGTGTAGTAGCTGATGCATCATTTATTACAACCACGCTTTACGTTCAATACGGACTTGAACAACATTTATTTACTTTAAATTAAAGAAGCGAATGAAAATATTGTATAAATTGAATTATAAAATTAAAGGAAAATGAAACTGCATTGAATGATTACTGCTATAAAGTCCAAAAGTGTCTTTAGAAAAGCAAATTGGATTCTCATTGTCAAAATCAAAATAAATAAAAACCAAATTCATTCTGAAAATACTGTTTGTCTCATACATTATTTATTATAGCAAGTGAAGAAATTTCACAAACAAGATTTTTGAATTTCATCGTTCCCACTCTTTTTAGAATGTATGAACATGGACAGAGGACGTGACGTGACTTCCATAACTTGATTAAATATCTCATATTCAGAGTAACAGATCCTGACGTCAAGAAAATATCCAATTTCCATACCATTCTGTGAATCCCGGTTTGCTAGACGGTACTAATAATACAAATTAACATGTATTTAAGAAGACACAGTTTTAGGCCACGGTAAAAATAAATATAGTTTTGGAGTTACGTTTCACCATCATGATCATAATAATTATTAACAGCCAGCTGTTGTCCATTCCAATCCAGTTGGATTTTGGTCTTCTTGATATATGCATATTTGTGGGCGCGCCATTGAGCTCGCTCTCGAAGATATCTTGCAGACCCTGTCAGACAATTTGAGTACCAATGTAATGTCCACTTGAATACTTGTGTATTGTATAACATATTAGCAAAATTAAGATGAGATGCTTTTCAGTTAGATGCAGTGGCGGCATACATCCCATTCACTCAGGTTAATATAATATAAGCATTTTATAACAACTTATACGTTAATAGAGAGTTATTTTATTGAACCAGCTATTTAAAATAAATTGTTTAGGTCAGAAGTTAGTTTTATTTTATTATTTGTGCGTGTGAACGAAAAGTTGTCTGTAATATGTTTTTCACGTAACATGGGTATTTGTTTAAAAGTTACCTTATTCCTATGTACAATAAAGTGAACATGAGAACAGTAGTAGTTTCTATTTATGAGATAAAAAGGAGCCACATTTATTCCCACAGCTAGCCGAGTCCCTAAACCACATATTGTCGAAGTAAGTCTTGCATTTCCTGCTATCCAGTAATTAATAAAGTCAGTGATGGGTATTCAATTAGTAGACAATGCGGAACGAAGAGCTATTTCTAGTTTCCTCTAAAATCGACACCAGATATTCTTATCTGATTTTAAAAACCAAACATTATTATGAGAGAGGATTTCAAAGATAATCATCTGGGCACGGCGACTGGAAATTGGATACTTTGTTTATATTAAAGTACCTACATGTATTTTTTGTTACAAGTATAGCGTTCTCATATTCTTAACAAAAAAATAATGATAGAAGATAGATACATTTGTATATACTTTAAAGTAAAGTAAATACATCATTTAACATTTAATAACGTCAACTATTTCGGGCCTGGCACTGTTGGCTTTATTGGTGTCAAATACACTGCTGATTCGGCGATTGTAATTTTCGCCAATTCCAGTAAAAAGAGTCATTCACGCGTTTACAGCATAAAAGTAGATTATACAAGTAAACACATGGACCATGAAATGACTGATGAATAAATAGGTATAATGTAATGAAGAGACGAATGGCAATTAATTTTAATGTGGATGTCCAAAATCATCATTTTTAGATCCCTGATGTATATTTATTGATATAGATAAGTATATTTATTAAATATACGCATGGGTATGTATGAATAAGGTCTGAGTCAAAAACTAGTAGCATAAATAAAACTTGCTGATAATGAGAGAAAAAAAATATTCCACATATCCAGACCTGATTTGCAGGGCCATCTAGGGACTCAAGCACATATCTACTATCTATATCATTTGAACAAACTTTTTATTCATTTCAACTATGTATCTTCTTTCACAACTAATTATTATAACTATTCAATTAAAATGAGATTCCAAAAAGTTTATACGCTTATTAGTGAATTAATTTATTCATGGAACCCAACGGTCTTAAATTAACGCCAACATATTAACAATAGTAACACCAGATTATTAACGCAAGACAAATAAATTCCATCGGCATCGTTATCAGGAATCTTTTGGAGAAATTCGAAACCGTGAACATGCTCGCTGAGCACACAGTGTTGACTATTCATTCGGTGTCTCTAGAGAATATATTGAACAAAAGACGGGTTCAGCATCCGACTACACTATTTCTCACTACTTCGGTGAGATGTAATCAGAGAAGGCGACGTGTCGCGCTTATTTATGTATGAGCAGGGCGCGGGATGGGGTGGGCCAAACGCGCTACAAACAGAATAATATTGATGACACTGCGCTCTGAGGGGTCATGAATCATTAATCGTTCTCCTCTACGGCTCTATTACGACCACCTTGTTGGATAAGCCACCCTTCATAAGATACGCTTGCCTTTTTCATAAATTACGTGCTGGCCTTGTGTGATCTAGTGGTCTTGGGGAAAATTATCTCCTAACGATATGTTAACATTGTCTATGTTGAGATTGTTATGAAGTGAGTCTTACATGACGTCATGTCAGCTTCATAATCATCATATTCATCAGCATTTAATAATCAACTGTTGGATATGATCTGTTTCAATGAATGCCAAGACGGCTGAAATAATCGCATCCATTTTCCATGTTCAGTCATTTATAAAAATCAGGTTTATAGTTTTTAAACGAGCAGTTTTTTTAGTTGAAACATTTTAGTAATGTTCCTCATTGCTGTTGTTGAGATATTTTTACGTTTGTGGCGCTGAAATAATTTTACCTTTGGCAAATAGATATGAATCACTCGCACTTTCCGAGTCCGGATCGATGACCGTATAACACTTGAATTTCGAGTGTTTTCAGTGTTTCAGATGGAATTTATATATTTAGAAGATATAAATTCCATCTGAAACACTTAAAACGATGAATATGAGTAACCTCGTTCTTTTAATTTAATGAAAAAATGAATTTTCCTTATAAAAAATATATTTAAGATATAATATTACGAAAAAAAAATATTTTATTTGAAAACGAACAAGGGCGGTTTATTCAAGATAATTGTAACCTATATTAGTACTATTACGATGGCGTCAGGAAATAAGAATATACCAAAAACTAACCACAAAACACAAATTGAGGAAGTGACGAAGATAGTCAATTTGTGGCGTCCATTTAAGTAATCGTCAAAGATACGACCGCAAAGCGAACAAAATCATATTTTAAAACAAAAACCGAAAGCAATTTAAGTTAATTCAGTAAGCAACAGACATGGCTACTTCTAAATGAGCTCGAACGGAACAAAAAGAAAACAAATGACGGACAAAAACGCAGGTCATTTCGGAGTGGACTCTCTCGTTTATTTTTTCTAAGGATGCACATCCGAACCTTTTTTACATGGGACGATATCACAGTGGGACAATAAATAAAAATATTACGTTCAAGACTGACAAACAAAAGAATATTGAAACACGTATACAGTATTTTCAGTTTGAGAATTTTTGACAGATAAAATATTAGACTGTTTTTACCTTGTGACTTCACCTGTTGTATATATTTATAAAAGATTCACTTATTTATTATGCATCGTTTTGTTGGAATTTTAGAAGTTTAAAAGTTACCATATACTTCTTAATTCTTATACAATGCAAGCATTTTGTATTAGTTTGCTCCCTGGAAAACTTTGGACTCAAATCTCTTTAGGGACTAGCCAACTTCATAGGTTAGATAGTATACACGTTTATTTTTAGGATATGAAAATAAATAGTTTCTGTAAGAGCTAAGTTTCTTTTTATATTTTTACATTTATTAATCCACAGGAGCATCAATCCAATACGTTTAGTGAAATGCCAAACGCGGAGACGATGAGATGTCTTCAAGTGTTTGTCCGCCAACTGACAGACTCCAACTCGGACTTATGTTAAAAAAAATTGTATAGGTAGGTATAATTCAATATATAAATAATATAGATAATTGTTATTCCGTTCTAAATTCTATCGAAATAAAGCATAGACTTTTATGAACGAAACTCAAGAAGATTCTTCCACTCGCATCCAACCTGAATCTTTCGACATGCTGAATGGTCCACCAGTGAAGATGTTGTTGAAGAACCTATTTAAAAATTAGATATAGTTTCCCATAAGCGATGATTCAGAACCATATTGGCTTATCATACCACCTAGTAGTAGGCAGTATGTATAATTCTTATTGTAAATACAGTCGCCTTTTACATTGCAACTTTCACTCCAAATTATTTTCTTTTTTTTTATAGCATAGGAGGCAAACGAATGGTTAGGTCACCTGATGTAAAGTGATCACCAACGCCCACATACATCCGTAACACCAGAGGTCTAACAAATGCGTTGCCAACCTTTGAGAAAAGAATAAGCTCTTTTTTTCATTCTAACCTTCCTAAAATTGGCCAAATTAGATAAAGTCACACGGTTACGTTTGTCCAAAATGATTATTTTTACGTGAGAAAAAACATAACGATACCCAAGTTTGAATTTAAAGTGCTCCTTAAAATTCATCACGCGTCGTCTCCGAAGCGCTCATTGATAGAAAAAAAAACACGGAGTGTTTTAAAAAAAAAGGTACTATTTACAAAGGCAACAAAAGTCGTTGGCGACAGAATTTCAATGTAACATAATCACGTTTGCATTTCCATATTTTTTGTACACGCTTACCCACCTTATGGTAATAGTGAGTCCAAAACTTTCGGTGCGTGTTCTTGTGTAGACTTAAGTCATTAGCTTCTTTTGTTATTCCAGGCAGCGCAAACAAATAGTTAGGTAGTGGATCTAGCCGATAGCATTGTTTATACATAGGTACCCGTAATATTCATTACCGTTACATATTCGGTGATGTTGTAACCTTTTGTAGGTCTTGAGTAGCAAATATTGTGTCCTTGCCTTTGATTTTTCAACACTTGAAGCGTCCTGTAGACTTTCCTCTATGGATAAGTCTTAAACTTCAAAGTTTATCTACCAATTTTTTTGGCTTTTTTGTGCTTCTTGTTGTTCAGATGTATATGGGTGTCGGAAGTCAACAAGAGGCTCTTCATCATTAGTGCCTTTATGCTATAAAAAAGTTTAATTAGTATCCGCAACACAAGAGGTTTATATATTTTGCAAAGAAGTAATGCGTGCGTCCGTTCCAGGTGGTTAAATAGGGGGGACGCCGATTGCAAACACTGGTCATGCGTGTGTGTATAGGCGACGTTCTTTTTATATAGTATAAGGGAGCAAACGCGCAGTTGAAGCCATTCTCATGACCACCGACGCCCATAGATATCCGCATAGAGGTTATACAAATGTCTCCCACCTCTATGAGCCACCAGCTACTTACACGCCATTACAAAAAAAATCGCCATCATTAACAAGGTGAGTTGTCAATACCAACTTGAAAGTCCTATTGAAAATAAGGTGTAGCAGCATAAATCGTGGGTGGCATGGCATGGACACACAGAACATTACAAACAACCAACGTCCGACGACAAATATTAGGACAACACATTGTCCCCGGCTGGGATTAGAACCCGGGACCCACGCGTCCCTCCTGTCCGCTATCCATCACTGTTGAATTCCTACATTCTTTTTAATGATAATAAATGATAAATAATAATAATAATAATAATATAGAAAATATATTTCAAACATACAGTCCATTGATAATAAAAAATATAAAAACATGACATCCAATATTACGACAACGACAAAAAATCTTAAAATAATTTTTATTTTAGCAATAAATGATACGAACTAATCATGATGAATGTAACAAAGTAATGGATTCGATAAAAGCTCCTAAATAATAAATAGGACTCTGTAGAAATATTAAAAGCTTTTAAATAAGGTCTTATCTTGTTAATGTATTGTATGATAAGAGTACTAAATGTTGAATATCGGTTGCCAGTTGCAGCTTAAGGGCCTCAGCACACTTGCTACTTTTATCATCGACGATCGGCGATTTAGCCGCTGTGTAGATGAATCAAGCGACCACACGCTCCTCACCGCACATTCAAAAACGTCAAACGCAGTGTCAAAGTGTTGCAGATCGAGTATCGGAGCAGGCGCTAGAACGCGAGATTCCGATACCGCGACTGAACGCAGAAAGTCGGTATATCGTGATTCAGCATTGACGCAGTCGCAAAATCGCCGTTCGCCGATGCTAAAAGTAGCGTGTACGCGGTGGGTCTAAAAGGAATGTGTAGGACAATCGCCTCAGAATAAGAAGCACCTCGCCTATGTGGTTATTAATTATCTTGTGTAAGTTTGTACGACGAATAAATCACTAATTGCCTTTCAAAACTTGATATGCCAACCCGAGATAGCGTTACTTACTAGCAGTTTTCTATATCATATCTATCGATGTTGCTACCGGTGCACGCTGATAGAATTCTGACGTAAGTTCCATAGGAAATATATTAAGTCTACCTTCAGATGCCAAATTGTACAGATAGAATATTGAGAACGGCCGTAAATAATTATATTTTATAAGCATTTATCTGTACTAATGAATTATGAAAAATAAATCGTCGTGTCTGACATTTAAGTTCATATTTGTATGCATGCAGGAACTTGTCCAATTGATTAATACGCTTACATGAGCTCTTCGACTAACTTATATTTACTAAAATTTGGGTTATGTGTACTAATAAGTATCGATCTGAACTATTTAGAGCCTAAACCTAAACATTGTTTGTTAACCAAAATACATTATAAAGGTAACTTTTGTGCATTCAATTTTGTTCTTTAATTACTTAGGTGGTCTCTGACTAATAAAATTGGAACATAATTTTGTGAATTAGTCATTAAAAAAACATATTAAGATATAAGTAGCTTCCAATTATCCACAAAAAATAATCATTTTTTGACACTATAAAATATTGTAACATTTAAGTACCCTACAAAAATCGATTATGTCCCTGTATAATTCTTCAATCAACGTAATTTGTGCATTTCCTCCGGGCATAATAATATAAAAAGGTGATCTATCCTTCCGCCCTTGGCAACATCACGCACATCCCTTCACAAACAAACCGAAAAAAAAAACTAAATGCCAAGCTCATTGTGATCTTAGCAGGTAGAATGCGGCAAAAAATTGGGCACACTAAAAGCAAAGCAAAAAATTGTACAGCCTTGATTATGGCAAATATTTTTGGGTTGAACCATGTGTCGATTTTGAAGCGTATGAGATGTGCATGAGATTGGACAACGTTTTTGTTTTTTTTTTTACTGTAAATGTTAAATAGATCGGCACACAACATATAGATTACAATAGGCGTATTTGTATCGTGAAATTTAAGGTATCATAGATATTTTTTCTTTATAGTTATCGGATAATAAGGTAATTGTATAATTATACCAATGTACGCACCTTGACGGATGTTAGTTAAATTCATACAGCTAGCTTTTAAAAGTACCTATTTACACAGATGACATGATATTAGCTTCTATAAGTACATCACTGTTTAGTAAGATGTTTTAAAATTGTGACCACGGTTGCAGTATAGTTTCAAGAACGACGGGCTTGTTATATAATTAAATAAACCGTAAGAAAATCCGCTAAATTTGTTTCATTGTGCAGATATTTTAAATAATGTCTGTTTCGCCAGTTAAAAGATGATGAAGATATAACCTGATGCCAAGAATATCATAACAATGGGGTTGAAATAATAAAATCTTACTAGAACAATTTTTCTGTACTTGTCTTTGGTCTAGAATAAAATTGTACAATTTTCTATGTTTGTTAAATAACATTATGCCAAAAATATTTACAAACATATAATATTTTTAGATAGTTATTATAAGCTGTTAAACTATAATATTTTGTTTAATTATATTAATATCGACTATAATTTCAAAAGTAATTAACTTCATAATATTATTCGTTGATTAATTACTTACTGCGTTTACAAAATTAATTTCAAAGTTCAAACCTTTAAAAAACTTTCTAAAAGAAAACAATTTAAGTCATAGGCTTTTATTGATTGTCTTATCAAGAAAAGAAAAAAGCTTTGGAAGTTAATATAAGAAAGTAACGATATATAAAATGTCTCTCTCCTCTTAAAAGTAAAAACTTAATTAAAATTCAATCAAGAGACTCATTACACCGCTAAGAAAATACATTAATCTTCTGCAAAGTAATCGAAATTAAGAATGTTATTTCATTTAAAGAAAGACGATACTTTATAAACTTTTTTCAATATGGCCGACTTATGTTTTTATAAACATGGCGGCAAAGGAGTTCGTACAACTATAAACGAACTATCTCGGTTTTAGTAAATCATAATAAAATACAAGAATGTCTACAAGAGCGGCTCCGGGGACACAAAAAGATGGCAACAACCCTCGTGGGCGATACATTGCGAACGACTGCCCGTTCAGATGTTAGAGTTCATTCGACACAAATTACATTTATAGAGGCTAAATCCCTATATAGATTACTAACAACCTGCTTGTAATGGTGCAAATAAATTTGCTGAGGTGTTAAGATAATCCGTATCTGCATATAAATTACAAGTATTATCATGTATGCGAATAATTTTATGAAGTAACAAATAATATGTTTTATTACCTACCAACCGAATATAATCGCGCGTATAAAAGTGAGATCCCATTGGTAAGACCAGACTTCAAGCGTTTAAGAACATGATCTAGTCGTAACGTGGACATCGCTTAGAGTTTTATTATTTGCAATATAAGAAGCCTGCGTTCAGAGGCGAGATTATTGATTACAAATTAGACAAAAAACATATATTGTAACTCATTATTACTAGAAAAATGAGCTATTGGATCTTAAAAGGTAAGAGAAAGGCAATGCATGCCAAATGCATTTTAACACCCAATCCGGTTAAGCAATAGCAGCTCTTAGCAGCTGCGATCGTGGAAGGATGCATTGCAGTTTTTGACTCCCAATATCACTCGAAACGCGGCAGTCATTGCTACCAGTGACGCCGATTTTCAAAATCCGTCTGCAATGGAAACGTAGCACTATACCTTAAAAATATTTAATACTTACTATGTCCCCAGCATCGTAAGATTCCGTATAAAAAGCATTTTGTAAAATGAAAAGCATTGTACATTTATGCGGTCATAAAAAGTTGCTGTTGCTGTAGAGCTTGAGAGATTACTATGATCTATGTTTTTTTGCGTCATGTTTTATGCCTTAGGGTATATTTTATGGAGCAGTTTTTACTCAACTTTGACAAAGAGGAGTTTTCTTTTTTCTCAGAACTTACACACAATATCTATACATTCTGAGAAAAAAAGACAAAACATATTTTGTTTGGTATGCTCTACACTTTGTTCCTTCCTAGTTAAAACTGTGAGACACTGGATGGAGTTATTTTGGAATTGTTTTATTTCATTAACAATATATTTAAATAAGATAAAATAAAGAACATATTTTGCGACACAATTTTATTCTATTTGCGATGGATTATGTAGCTTAGGTCATCGCCTAAGAATCTATTCCAACAGGAAAAAACGCTTTTATACCACAAGCAGGTCCGTTTTTGAGGCACAAACGTCTTACTAATTAATTTATTAAGACATATGTTCGTAGCTTGGACACAAAATGTGTCATTAAAAATTATCTCTATAATAGCCCCTCACATAATGGACTAGAATAAAAAGACGACAGCATCTCCGGACTCCGGACAGAATGTACATTCCGCGGCAAAAACTCACGCGTTACATATTTCTACGAAATCGAACAACTATTTAATATCATTTCTGCCATCTGACAATAAAAACTTGAAAATCGTTCGGTGTTACCAACAAAAACATGGTTTGGCCAACTTGCAGTGCCAACGTGACCGTTCTGTAAGGTATTTTCTCGTTTTTTATGGTATAAGGGGACAAACGAGCAATCGGAGCCATTTTCATGACTACCGACGCCCATAGACGTCCGCATAGACGTTATACAAATGCAGACGAAGCAGGGCATTATGCTCCATCGCCGTCCACCGTCCATGAACTACCGGCTACTTACACACCTCACGAAACGCGACAGCATAGCTCGCTTTCCGACGGTTTCGTGTAAGCGAGGTATCAATACGAAATGTATAGTTCTGTGTAAATGAAAGTATCAACTATTATCACTGGGACCAACAAAAACACCTTACGACACTCAGTGAGGATCGCTGCTGGATGGATGATCGTTGATTGGTGATATAGCTTGAGCGCTGTCAATGCTGAGGAAAGCTGTTAATCACGTATGTCATTAATTAATGGTTATCGATTTTGTGCTAATCGCTTAAGCATGTGTGCTGTTTGATTGCTTATGTGCTGTTGGTTGTTTGAAATCTAATGGAGTGAATAACTGTAATGATAGACATTCCTTTCAGCGTTGGATGAACCTGATGCCATGCACAATAAGCAATATACCAGAACTAGATAAAGAAAATCACTTTTTTGTTTTCGGAACTTGCGGCAAAATCCATTAAATCCGTTACACCTGAGTCGTAGTCAAACCCGAACATGTGGTCAAACCAAAAAAAGGCCAACAAAATCTATTGCCTTAACCAACCTTGATTCCATCCTCCACGTTGACTCGGGCATATTGAATCTGACACCCTTGTTATTGATGATACGTTATGCATTACACAAGCATCTACTAACTCAAAAAAACTTTATTGGTAAATTAAATAGAATAGAATAGCACAAACATTTATTTAGTAATAAATAAATTAGTTGTTTTAACTTTTTATTTCCTGTGAATTCATATGCTTATATTACAAAAAATACATGTGTAGCTTCTGAAAAAAAACCACGTTTAAACTGTCTTATAAATATTATATTGTCTAGGATTTTGTTACTGCTCTGAAGGATCTCTAAATACAGTTCGATACAAATGTTACTTCTCCGAACTGTCATTTTCTCCGACTAATTTATGTCTTCGAAGGCTCGATTTAACGACACTATGACTACCTACTAATGGAACAATAATTGGAGAGGCGATTAGATTCATGACTAATAACCACTATTATTTATTCATATACTTTTTCTTTGTAACTTATAAATTTTGGTCACAAAATATATAGACTTTTTATATTTTCATCATTTTGTCGGTCTTCATTTATTCAGTTTTTTTTTCTGACTTTTGCTGTAGAAGCGAAGCGAAGTCCTGGAAAGCTTCATCGTATTGAATATGAATGCTCGTCAGCCGACGAGACTACGTTTGGGGATGAAAAGGGGACCGATCCCTCACTCTCGCACAGATGGGAGAGATGCATTCCAGTATAAGAACTATTATTATCACGGCCAGACATCGGTCTCTCAGCCCACGACTCTGACGTCGGTGGAGATACAATCAGTGCGTCGTCAACTTTTTTAGAACTAGAGAGAGAGAAAGAGAGGTAAGTCGTCTAACCAGGTCTGTTCGTTATAATTTATGAAAATCCGGTGTCAAGATTTTCGTCCGAGCTAATCTGCAAAACTACTAGCCGTTTTTATAATTGAAAAAAAAAATATGATATCTCTGGCACCGCCGTATACATATGTATATGACTTATGAGAGATGAGTCGGAATATGTCTTTTAAAGGAGCAGTCAGGGCAGACTTTCGATGAATATCGACGCCAATATACATCCGCATTATAGTTGAGTAGACGTGTTACCCGAAGGCTAAAGCATAGTGGTAAGCCGTACAAAACGCGACAGCATAGCTGTCAACTCGCCGACAGTCTCTTCCCTATTCGGTTACATTGCAGTACGTCACTAGTCACTACCTCTTACGAAAACTTAAAACGAACAAACTCACACAAGCGTACATTATGTTGAATCAAATGAAATATATGTAACGGGCGTCGCTAACACCGCAACAGAGCTAAACTTAAGTTTATACCTACATGAAATATTTTTTTATGTATTGTTTTTATTACATATTGGTACTAAGTACCAAATATTGCACGTAATATTGTACGTTAATCTTATACGAAATATTGTATGTACAAAGTAAGAGGTGTAGAAAAAAGGCCTAAGCCCAGCAATCGACCGGTAATGATTGTCAATGCAGAAGCAATATCGACGAACATTATACAGGTATCAAGCACAAATAAACTAACTTTTTTTTTTGTTGACAAGGGGCAATGCTTTTACGTACGCTAGCTAGGTACCCGGTTGGTTCCTAGATACAGTGTCGTGATAAGCATTTGGGTTGCAATACCGACTAAACCCCTGCGGGTGCCTTCAGCTGCTTTAATTGGAGGGTCCCAGACCTACAAGCAACACGATCCCTACATCAACAAGCTGTCATCGACAAAAAGGCCAGCCTTCTTGGGGACTCTCCACAAACTCACTAACAAACCTAGTCTTATAATTATTGAATACCAAAGTAATTACTTAGTAATTACTAACCGATGTACCACGCCTATAGCCGTTATATTTCGCATGCTAGTGCAGTTGATATTTACGTCGGGGATCCGACGGTTAGTGATTGATTGGGGGACAAATGACCAATTCACGAGAATATTCCAATTATCGGACTGTTCAAATTTCAACCTAATGGCCAGGCCATTAATTTCGAGCTTTCGAATAGTTTCTAGCTACTGCTATAAATGGTTTTAGCTTTAAAATTTAGGCACTATAATTTGCCTTGTTTTACAGTGTATTTTGCTCACATTTTTATAAAACATGATTATATTAGATCACGTTGTCCAATTATCTATAATATCTACTAAGATATAGATAATAATACTAAGAGTGAACAATATGAGAATGGATGTAAAAGTTTTTGCGTGACACGCGCTACAGTGGCTTCTATCATTTTATTTATATACTCATATATAAAAATGTAGAGTTTTCCTAATTACGTTTTGTGTTAAAAATTACAAATATATTTTTTGAATTTTCGATTTTTCCAGTGTAAATGTTCAGTGTATCTTTAATTGCTACATCTTAATAATGCATTGATTATCTTAACATATCTTGTAGAACTTACCTTTTGTAAACACGTTGCTCTACATTGAGCTACTCTCAAAGGCGAAGAAACCTCCTCTTCAGCAACCACTCCAATCCAAGTAATTAAAGCAGAAAACAAGGAGAAATTATATAATAACATTTTCACACTCATCTTCTTTGGTATCTTCTGTTACAAATAGTCAGTTTTTATCTGCTATCATAACCCGCACATAAATCCAAAAGGCGTACGCATAATATTGTCTTATGTATTCAGTATAATTTGTTTACAAGTTTTCTAGCACGAAATAATTTTAATTAAAACAAAACCGTTAACAAATTAACATAATAATAAAAAGAACACGTCCAATCATGTCCAAATGGAACCGGCGCGATCGAAATATCGTAATACAATGCACAGAAATTAAATATCTTACAACTTGATTCGTTCGCTACGAAAGCGTTTTGTAGAGCAACGTTGCCGCGAGCGCGGTCGAATGCGGACTAACCACCCCGCCTGAAGAAGCTCTGTTCCTCTCCCCTCAGATAGTTAATTTTGTTCCCGTCTCGCTCTAGCAAGAGGGTTCCCCTCTTCTCGCTCACTCTCACTACGAAATATACGTTCATGGCTACTACTACGTATGACGCTCTCTCTGTCATCTGTACTAGTGCATATATTTTATTCTATCTCGTTTCATCCCGGGCGGTTTTACGTTGATTCTCCTTGATGCAGTTCACGGATGGGAATGTGGTGGTTACTGTTAGACAAAGACGGTGGTAGAATTTTTTAGGGTTGCTCCAAAGGGGTGACAAAGAATCGGGCTAATTTAGGGCTTAGCGTTTTTACGAGAGCCCCGGCGGTAAAAGTATCCCGCCTATCTCGTTTGTTCAACTTTATGGGCACGTATTAATAATTTTTAATGGCTGCACCATCAACAATAACGCTATTTCGTCATGTGGAGGCTTATGAAGTCTTCATTTGTTTATAAAAATACATTAACGCGAAGCTTTTGACGTTAATCAAAGCTTATGCGGGCTTAATCGGTCACTTTTGGACTTGAAACTTATACAGCTTTTATGATAGAGACCCATAGCTCCTTTTTCTCTATTGCCTACTATAAATCATAATTTACTAAAGTCAGAGCTTTACGAAAAGCCCACGTTAAGTCTTGTGTATTAGGTAATTCTGGCGTAGAGCAACAATATTTATTATTATATTTGGCGGTAATGTGTTACGTTTTAGTAGACAAGCCACATGCTAGTAACAATAACTTGCTACTAATACACACAAAATGGAATGTTATAGTCGAAAATATATTTATTATAGTATAAGCTATTGTCTTATTCGATCACGTTTGATTAAAGAAACCCTATGTGAACTTTTGTGTTTATGTACCTAATCATATTTATAATAACTAAATATTGTTGTTTTATTATAATGAAATAAATAAAAAGACTAGATGTAGGAAGCGGTCATTGTAGAGTCTTTGGTAGAGGCTTAATAATAGCCATAGTTAATGTATGCCAGTGTTAATTAGAACTTAAATCTCTTAAATGTATACTATTATTATAAAGCTAAAGAGTTTGTTTGTTTGGTTGAATTGCTCTGATTTGAATGATTACTTCGGTGTTGATAGCCCATTTATCGAGGAAGGCTATTAACTATGTATCAATAAACTACAACTAACTCCCTCCTCCTCCCACCCCCATGGGCCACCGGCTACTTACATCCTTTAATAAAGATAATAAAGATGCTTGAGAACGGTGAACACTTATCATCAAGTAAATACTGTCTAGTGGCCAGCTTGCATATCGTGAGGTCCATACCCGGGTGGGAACAAAAAGTGTAATTTTGAAGATGTGTGATGTGATTTTTTACGTTTATATATAAAGTCCTAATTTAATCTAATTATTTCTCCAATCACTCATGTCTGCACATATGCACTATTAAGTCCTGCGTAAGTGTCTAATCTTTTTATTGAAGGCTGCGATAGCCAAAATTCGATTAAAATTACTTTATTATTAGGCTGCGCCTTGATTTTGTTTGTAATATCAAAAAAGTCTCATAAGTTCTTGAATACAATAAGATAATAAGATATGAAAACGTGTTTGAATTTTTTTTTTTATGGTATAGGGGGGCAAACGAGCATTTGTAGCTATTTTCATGACTACCGACGCCCATTATGGGCGTATAGATGACATAGACATCGGCATATAGAATATACAGATGCGCTGCCCCCCTTTCTCCTCCCACCTCCATGGGCCACCGGCTACTTAAAACTTTAGGTACCACTGTATTTCCAGCTCAAGCCCATATATTAAATATTTTCTACAAATGAAAAAAAAATGTTATGCTGTCCTTTTTATTTCTTTTTTATTTCGTTCATTGTTTTTATTTGCATTTCTAATTTTATTTGTGTATTGCATTTTATGTGCATTTGTAAAAATTATTTATATTGTTTATTCCGAATAAAGTCTATTCTATTCTATTCTAAATAATATACCTAATATATAATGAGCGCTGACAAGAAAACAGTTTAATGACATTTTTGAATCTAACATCTATGAATCGAGAATTTTCCATTAGAAGCTTTATTCTATTCACAAGGCGATCTTGAACCAAAAAGGCCAAATAAGAGCGTACGTGACAGTCTTGACTTCCAGGTCAGCTTATTCGTTTTCTTCATCTCCATGCGTCTATTCATCCCGTCTTTAATCTCTCAGTTCGCAGACTCTGGCTAGACTGCATACGATACGGCGTATCTGCCATGTACGACAAAAATGTTTTATCTATATTGTGGTATTTGGTATTACATCCTTATATTTTCTCTGTGTCTGGGCGTCGGTCATGAAAATCGACTTTGTCCCTTTACACAATAAAAAAGTGAAATACTAATACATTACCACTCACAAAAGTCGATACAACTGACTGATATATGTTTGGCAATCACCATTACTCACTACACACTAAGACACGGAAGCTGTAACACTGAACCCCATTTTGAGACCGACGTTTTAAATTCACACTCAAAATACCTGTCTTTCGTTTGCCCCTTATACTTTAAAAAACAAATTATATTAATAACATTGAGTATAAACTAAAAATGTTATTCATTGGGATTTTTCAATTTCTAATAACATTAAGTCGGAAAGTTGGCTGTGTTATACACACATGCATGTAATTTAGATTTCGGTCTTACGCTTGTTTTTCTTTGGTACTATCGGAATACCCTGCCACTTATTAGGAAAATGAATGAATATAGAGTGCATTTGTGTGCGAAAGGGCACTATAATATAATGTTCAGTGCATTTGTCGGCTAGGACACTGTAATTTAAAAAAAATATTAAAAAAGATACGCGGACAAAATCAGATTTCATCGCTAGTATATGTACATAGATAGATAAAAACTTTATTTTGCAATTACAAACAGCACAATTATAGAACAACAAAATTAAAAGAGAAATTGATAACACTAAGTACATGTGATCTTAATCTAATATATCTCAACACAATATGTGTTTATATTGTGTAGTTATGTGCTGTAGCAACGCAAATGGGTAAGTAACTGAATTGCTTATGATCCAAAAGCTTCATCCACTGAATTTCAGCTACTGCCAGTTGTGGCGATAGGGCGCAAAATTAATAATTAAAAATAGTTTACTAATTAAAAAAATAGCATTTAACCATTGCATCGTAAAACCGAAGCACACAACATACAAACAAACTGCAAAATTAAAAGCATATTTTTATTTGCTCAAAGCGATTCCTTTTTTAATCAAACAAACTTTTAATAGAGACAAAGCTTTAATCTGAAACTAATAGTACACAATAAAAGCTCGCAGTCGCATTACTGAGGCGAAACATGGAAAGCGCTGCCAGTAACGTTCACTATAAAAAACAGTTATCACTGCAACACACATTGGTTGTTTTAATGTCGCATTTTATGTTATCAGCTTGGTGATTCGCATGACTTTGTTTATATTTTAGCAAATGATTTTATAGCTTTTTTAATTTTACATAAATTGTCCGATGAAGGGGGAAGGTGGAAGGAGGGTAAAGCATCTGTTTATCTCTATGCGGATGTCTATGGGCGTCACTAGTCAATAAAATGGCTGCTTCATTGCTCGTTTGCCCCCCTACACAATAAAAAATTGAGCTGTGTTATTAACACATGGACGGCTTTTATTATTTATACGAACTTCGGCCCTCCACTCGTTCCCACCGCTACTGCTCCTGTAGCTGTGTAGCCAGGATCGATCGGTACACATGATATGGACGGCTGTGGTACTATGGACTTAAAGTATTTTAAGTTGAACTTAGTTATATAACAAGCTAATATAACAAGATACTACAAAGGTTAGCCGAGGATCGAGGCCAGTGGCGTGCTATAGGAGAGGCCTATGTCCAAAAGTGGACTGCAATAGGCTGATGATGATGATATAACAAGCGGGTAGACATCATTTCGAAAATCTGAAGATTTAAATTACAAGTAGACCTGCAGTTTGAGCATTTTCTAAACTGAGCCACAACGCCACAAGCCATAGTAATAGCCAGACCATCTTTGCTCCACAAACTCCACAGCCACATTAACCGATCCTAATTATATTTTTGCGCATCTCTGCTCGTAAAGCCGCCTAGACGGACAGTTACACTAAACGCCCTCACAAACTATCCTCTTGATTTTATGTTCCCGTAAAAGTCTTTGGTTCACCTACTGCCAAGTAAATTACGTCACGCGTCACTATATCGAGTTACTACCTTTAATATCGCTAATTAGCTACAGCCTCTTATGTCATTCCTTTTAATATTGTGTTTAGATACTCGTCTCGAAAGCCGGTACCACTTCAGATATTTTGTATGTCTATGCGTAGTAGTCTTACCTCGTTTATTAATTAGAAAGATAGTAGAAGAATGTTGTTTTTTATAGGTAATATTATCCTAGGGCTTTGTGACTTCTTTTGAAAATGAAGCGAAATGGGTGCTTTTCGCTGCTGGGCCACCGGTTACACAGCTGCTGTCATTTTACGCCGCGATCGTGTAAGCGAGAAGTTCCCCGGTCGTGGCAGCTAAAGCAGTGGTAAGGCTTTATTAAAATGTAACAAACATAAACACAAATATTATCATATATATTTCTATAATAACAAATACAATGGAACATTATTGTGTATATTACAACTACTTTACTAGTCCATTGCTCCATCTGCATTATTAAAATACTGTTTATCAAGGAGTGTATTTTACATACACGTTTGACTCTCACCTCATTGAAAATAATTATTTTATGACGATTGTTTATAAATAACTAGTTGCGATCCACGGTTTCACCCGAATAAGTTTCGATCCCATGGAAATATGGAGATGACAAATAGACCTACCCGATATGCACACAAAATTCAATGAGAATCGATTTAGCGGTTTCCGAGGAGTATGGAAATGAACATTGTGACACGAGAATTTTGTATATAGAGATTAAAGTAAAATTAAAAACATATTTATGTATTCCATTTTCAACCTCAACTCAATAGAGGCTTATTCTTACTATTCCGTACAAATAACATCCTATAAATATTGCTCTAAAAAAGGAAATATGTTCATAATAAATATTTTTGTGTTCGCAGTAGACGTTTTGACGGAATTCGACAATAACTGAGTACGTGACCGGCCGTAGGCATCTAGGATAATTCTCTAACAAAACCTCGAACGAAATAAAGGTTAAGCTTGGTTGTAATTTTTAAGTCTTTTGTGTGTAAATCGACATTTTTTATGAAATAACCAAATCGAATTCTTTCAATCACGTAAAATGTTGCTCAATTCTGATTTTTACAAAATTTTTTACTATGCTCTAAGCTTATCTGTCTGGTTCGGATTCATATTTTGCGTTAAACCAATCCTAAGGGAACTTTAATATGAAATAATGTTATGCCAGATTGTAACCTATATTATCTTTGCAAAATTTTATCAAGTACAAGTACTCAGTCGTTATTCACGAAAAAATAAGAAACGTAATTAAAAAGATGTTAATGAGTAGAATTCTATTATTTCAAATAAGTTAAATTCTATTATCAACACAAATAGCATTATAAATGTCATTGTAGTAGATACTTAAATATTTTTTCTATGCTTATACAAACAATTATTTAAAATGCAAAAAAAAATGTTTAAAATAAAATATAGAAAAATTTTAAATATACACTAATTAACAAACTAGTCCATAAAACATTTACAAATAAACATAAATATTCATTTACAATAAACTCCACGTGGATAAGAATTCCTTTTAAAATAATAAAATAATAATAAAAAAAGCTTTTTTTTTAATCATCATCACAGTAGCAGCCAAAAGACGTCCACTGCTGGACGTAGGCCTCCCCAAAGAGGGCCACAGGTCACCTGCTTCGTCGACTGCTTGAGAGTCGCTTCGTCAGGAATCTTGAAAAGAAATTGTAAACGTGGCTCAGAAGTGAGATGGGTTTCAGTGGCGTAACTATACCGCTCGAGGCCCTTAGTAAATTCATTGGATGGGCCCCCCAATATAAAGAAGCTTTTTTTTTAGCTGGGATTCTCCTCTGACCAGGGGCCCCTTCCTGCTTGGGGCCCGTAGCATTTTGCCGACTTGCCACCCTGTGGTTACGCCACTGGTACAGAACCACTACGCTCCAGGTCCACGCTTTTAAATAGGAACAAAGAATAAAGTTAGTTCATATTATGCTGCTAGCATTTGGAAAAAAAAAACTAATATCGCGTTACTACACACACACACACACTACGTTACACTAATATTAGTTTTTTTAATTTACCTTTTTTTCACTCAATTCTATGTACTTACTGGCTTAACTGGTTTGTAAAGTAATAATTAAACTTGCTATGCTGCCATAATATTATCACAAAAAATACTACTAATTACCATTGCAAAAATAATAAAAATTAGGATCTTTGAGATTAGAGATCTTAAATATATTCACAATTTGTAAAAATAATATTAAATGTTGACATGGTTTATTTATGTATTTCGATGTTTCACATCAGATAAGAATGATTAAAGGGGGTTATCACAGAAATATACATATACATGTTTTAGCGAATCTCTTGACTTAATATTACATTACTGTTAACTCGGCATATTATCTCAATTTTATCACACACATAATATAAAGCAAATTTTAATATTTATTTAAAATTCATTACATTATACATAAATTATAATATAATTATAATTTTATTGGTATACATGATTTTCATACGATACTTAATCTTAAATAAAAAAGCATTCTAATGGGCAGGGAAAAAAATCTGTTGACATGTTGGTATTATAATCGTGTTTGTTTTTGAATGCTTGTTCTAGAATACGTATAAAATTGTGTTCTGGCAATAATTTAAATAAATTGTTCTGTATTTGAATAAAACAAAACATAAGAATCGCTATTTTGTTTAGAATGGCAACATTAAAATTGCTTATCTGATTTTATTATGAGTCTGTCCTCTTTCTTTGTTCGTGTAGTATTTGTATTTCTAAATGGAATTTTTTATCTACTTGATATCTGATAAAAATACATGCAAATTTTACTTCGTTCAACGTAATGGTTCAATGAAATTAGAGATATCAAAAAAAGTTGTGTATTATTTCTCAAAATCAAAAACTACCTTAAAATCAATGACTACACTGTAGCGCTTTTTGAGCAGATGGTTACTCATTGAAAGAATGGGTTGAAGAAGAGTAACGACTCCTATGAAAGTAGTAATGGGAACGATATCATGACGTAGTTGATCCAATGCTTTAAAAAACCAGACAGATGTAACAAACATAACGTTTCTAACTTTATGATTAAATATCGTATAGGAGTGCAATAATTCTTAGAGTTTTTATAAGTTTTGACATAACCACGTGACCAAGAAAGATTGAGATAAAATAACGGCGTATCAGGTCTACAAATTAAAATAATTACTGCATAATAAACGAAGGAGCAAGAAAATACCTGCATCTCGTAAAAAAGACGCCAATTTTTATAACTAGATTTATTTCCTGGCTATTAAGACTAACTTAACATTCAGGACATAAAAAATTGAATCAAATAAATGAATTATGAAATGTGAATTACAATTGCAGTGAAGTTAGATTTACAATATAAAAAACGGTAAAAGAATGCTTACATAAATTTCAACATCATTATCACATTTTAACTATCAAGTAGAGTTCATAAACTATGTTCACTGTACAGATAAAATATTCCAACTTTGTTAATTTGGCGCTGGCAAGTTTAAAATTATCTAATATGTGGGTAGTCGCAATTTTCTTGTTACCGCACCGTGCATCGTACACAGGTAACTTGTCCGTGCATGTCGCGTTAATGCCACTAGTTGCCCCTCAACTCCGTTGCTCGGGCAACCTCTTACAACTTCTAATTAGGTCTCTTGTTACACGGAACGAAATTACGTTTTGTTAAAAAATACCCTTGTGAAAAATTCGGTTTTTGTGCACGCGTCTGTTAGGGTTATGTAGCTTTTTTGCCTTTGTGCTAATAATGTCTGCTCTTATACGTATGTTTCATTGTTGAGGTCATCATAATTAGCAACTGGAGGGCGTCCATTACGAGACAAAGGCGACTAATAAAGTGCAATAGGTCACTTTCAGAATTTAAGACCCAACACATCAAGAAGCCCCACGGGCACGCGGGCCGCGACTTCACACAAGCCATCTACCGAGTAACATCCCATCTAAGACATCTTTAGATGTCGCTACTACTGCGATAGAATATGGACGTTCAAAAGATAAGAAAGAGCAAAAATCCCATCTGGATTAAAATATTTTGATTTGATCAACTGCAAACAACTGGCTGTACGATGAGCATATTGTATTAGTGTCCACTTATGAACGTGACAGCAAGTTTTGCCGTTCACATGAATGTTAAAACTTGTTTGCCATGTTTTGCGAACTCTGTGCTGTGGTAAATATGAGAGTACCTACACTAATATGAATTCATACTATTTGAAAGTGTAATAAAATCAAACACTTGGTACAGTAATTCACTTTTATATTTCCAACGGCTTCCTCTTCACATACAAAATCTTAAGATTCACAGAGCAATAACTTATTAAACCACTAAATAACATAAAACACAGTTATAACTTTTAACTTATCTCAAGATACGTCTTTTCCACACTACTCATCACCTCAGAATGAATTTCATCAGCCTTTTCTTTAGATCTCAATAACTTAGTTAACAATTGTCTAATTAAACACCTGACAGTAATTAGCATTATTCAATACAATTCAAAAACAGATTCGATTTTAAGTACTGTAAATTAACAAACAATATTCTTTTTACTCATCAGAATTATTTTCTTGACATATATAAACATTTTTTTAATATATAATAATCCATATATAATGTAATAAATAATAAAAATAACAAAATTATTACAAAAGGTACTTTTGAGTGTAACGAGTTAGTCAATCTTCTCCAACATCTCCTACATTTATGGTAAGATCATTTTGATTTGCTGGAAAATCCTGGCAGGTACTTCTCGATTCTCATGATACCGACACGAAATGACAGCTGTGGTGAAATAAGAGCGAGATATAGGTACCTCTCACTGGAGGTGGAGGGAGAAGGAAGCTCAGAATAACAATTAAAAAGATGTCTATGGGCGTCAGTAGTTACCACAGGCTGCGACTGCTCCACTGCTCCCTTATTCTTTATAAAAAAACTTACCTTGAACTAGATTTTCCCTACAATCACAAGGTCACACGAAACTCTACGCTCACTAAAAAGTGCCTCTTAGAGTCATGATAATGGTCTTTTAAGGATACGTTATATTTATTTGCTACTTTCATGCGAATAAAGTGGAGGGAAAAAAGTTACAAGATCTACAGATAGAGAATTATAATTCTATGCTTTTTTGTTCCTGTTTTCTCATAAGAAGAGTTGAGATTTTAGATTTATACACAGACAAACTACAATGTATTATACTGTTAAAGCCAAGACTTACATACTTTTATTGTCCTATTGAAAAAAAACTTAGAAAACGCGCCATGGTCTCGTCCCTTCATACGACATTGCATTTCATAATTAAAAACTTAAACATACCAACACAAAACTCAAGCCTTTTACTAAAAACAGAGACATGTCTAATACTTTTATTTGAATTTCTATTTAAAAAACAAAAGCAGAGCGCTTATGAAAAATTTTCACAGCCGTTTCATATAATGTAAAGAATTAAAAATATAAGTGTATGTTGCTCGGCTCCGCTTAATTTTCATAAGAGGTTGAACCGCAACTTTCATTTATTTTGGGGATGCGAGAACTTACTCTGATTATACAAAATGTTCATATTCATTTCTAAAATTTTTGTAAAGCATTTTATAAGTTGTTAATAAACATTTTTAACGTCTATATAAGTCGAGAGAGAAATGTGCAAATAAAATATTAAGTTGGCGTTTTTTGTTACTCTGCATTTTAAAATATTGTGATGAAAGAGGCATAGTTTTCTTTTGAAAAATCAGCGTAGAAATAATAGTCGCAATTCCTATTCTAAAGAAAGCAGATGTTTTGTTTTGTAGGTATGATAAAAAATAACTAAAATTAAATATGTTCACCCACGTATAAGACTGCTCATTTGCTATAAAAATTTATGAATACGTACTATTAAAAAAAGCCAAAAATTAACAAAATTTAAACAATCCGCAGTAAAAAGAAGTATCTTCTTTTTACTGCGGATTGTTTAAATGTGACGATACAAAGATGCATTATCGTTCTTTATTCGTTTTTTAAACTTTATTTGGACTATCCAGAATTACAAAGAAATGCTATAAAGCTTTGCTATAAAGTATGAACTTCCAAGTTTTTTTTTTAAATATTACTCAATTCTGCCTGCGGCTTCCTAATTTAAAATACTAGTTCTCTGTCCCGTTAGTTTTACAGCGTATATTGTTCTAACACGTTCAAAGCTTAGAACCTGTCCAAAAACATTTGCTTTATTGCCGTTTCGCAAAAAAAGAATGCAGTTTAAAATTTTATCGTTTCGCAAAAACGTTCATTTGAATGTTATAAAGCTTGTTCTAAGATTTTTTTGCAATGTTGATAGTCGAAATGTTAGACTGGTGGTACCAAGATGAATCTTTTTACTTTTAGAGTTCCGTATCACGAAAGAAAAAACCAAACTCTTAATTGGTATTTTCTTGTCGATCCGTACCATTATTGATATGTGTACAAAACTTATAGGTTCAACTTCAGTATTCCAGAATAATACAATTTAGGAAGAAGTGAGATCATAGTAAATTACACATAAAGGCAAAAAATCCGAAATAAGCAATTAATTGCATCCTATTTCAATAAAAACCGTCCAACATCGCGTTTCATGCGGCGTTTAAATAGCCGGTGGCCCCCATGGAGGGAGAGGAGGAAATGCATCTGTATAGCCTTTATGGAAATGTCTACGATGCGTTGGCAGTCATGAAAAGGGACTACTCCTGCTCCTATATCGTTATATGGTAAAAATAAATATAAATTTATAGTTTGTTTCATACAAATTGCAAGTTTAAAAAGTTTTATTACTTGTCGAACTCGTATATCACGATGATACGGAACCTTCGATATGCGACACCGACTCGCGCTTGCCAGGTTTTTTGTTTATAACATTACATCTAAATTACTTGTATTGTCCGTGTAGATACAAAGTTTTTTAACTATGACACCAGGTATTCGCATTGTTACTTGTGTACAACAATGGTTTCCAAGATATGCAGTGTATTATTCTTTGCATGCGAATTTGTATTTTAGAAAACCTTTTGTTACACAGAATTGTAAAATTATTAAAGTTTTTTAATTACTTGCCAAAAATGAAGCTTCTTTAACTGTTTTGTTTGTACTACTTTTTTGTATGGTTTATTTGTACAATTTTTTTTTATTTTTTTTACAGTTTAACGAGCAATTTGAGCCTTTTGATAACTACTGACGCTGATAGACATCCTCACAATTGTACTTAGAATCGAAAGCAAAACGCAACACTTGTATGTGTTGTGTTTTGTTTTCGATTCTAAGCAATGAGCTACTATTTTAGTTCTTATTTTTTTAGCTATTTATCTGTTTTTCTCTTTAATTCGCGTCACATAATAGCTGAACGAATCTTAATGCAAGCTTTATTAATCTGCCGATAAACACATTACACCGGTAGCGCGTTAGTGAGAGGTACCTCTCCGGTCGTACCGGTCAAATTCGGCTATATGCAACGTGGCATAACTTCATACTGATGCTCTTGGGTTGGGTTTTACGTTGGCAGAACTGCGGGATAGTCTACAATAAACCTTAACTATAAACACAGTTTAAAACTGATCAAATGTTTCGAAATAAGATCTGATGCGGGGTTATTTAGTTATAACTTAGATCCCCGAGGAGCAGATGAGTTCACGTCTTTATTGGAAGTTTGTACGTCTGGGCGACGTGGGCATTTCCGATCGATAAAGCTGATTATATACGACTGTTGAAATGTTATACATTGATGGTTCTAAAATTTATTAGAAATATCGTGTTCCTGAGATTAAATGTAGATGGCAATAAAGCTGTCATTTGTGAATTTGTTAAATGTTATGTTTATAGAGATAGCAATAGCTATGGCTCAATTTTAAGAATGTTTTTTTTCCAAATATATGACATCGATTCCTTATATCATATCTTATTTATATAACTATCTGTGACATAGAAAGTTAATTTATCTTATGAAGAACCTTCCTTACAAAACAAACGCCGACGAAGAGTGTGCAAAGGCTATACAGAATACAGATGTTTGGCCCTCCATCCTCCTCCCTCCTACATGGGCCACCGGCTACTTATACACTGATATAACAAGTACTATTTGTTCAATAAAAATAAAAAAGGGATAGATAGTAGGTACTATCATATCAATAAACGTTTAAGGAGCCAATACTACATTTTGGTCAATTCAAGTGAACCTTAATATCAGAAAGCATTTACCCAAAGGATAGCCGTGTTTATGATCCTGTTATAACTTTAAAGAGATTGCAATGTTGAGGTTTTTTCTTTTATTTTATAAAGATCGCAAGACTTTCTTTGAAATTTTTAATAGTCTAGCTAGTTCCACGATAAGAAAGTCATAATCTACTTCCACTGAAGTTTAAAATTGCTGATCTTACTTTATAATAGCTTTCCTTTTAATTTAACAAGCTATTCTTATTTGTGGGAACGAAATTAATTATTTAACTAGTTGTTTTCTACATAAGTCACATTCATAAATTTCATTATATCGGTCTAACAGCATACCCCGGTTTCCTAGAAGAAATTTCGAGTCGGTGGAATTACCGATAAGAAAAGTAGAAATTTACTGAATGAACCACCACCACCAATACATCGGTAATTTAAATAAAAAGAAATAGATCTGACTTCAAAACACCACACTAAATATTAAAAATAAATTAAATAGCTTGGAGTACCTACGTGCCATTACTAAGATCATCAATGCAAAACTGTGTTTGTAACACAGTTCATAAAAGCACAGACTGTGTTCACTTTACAGACAGATGTTCACTTTATATCAATATAATAGCATTCTACCTCAATTTTTTATAGTATATGGAGGCCAACGCGCAGTCGGAGCCATTTTCAATCGACGCCCATAGACATCTGCATAGGGGTTATACAGATACGTTGCCCTCCTTTTTCCTCCCACCTCCTTGGGCCACCGGCTATTTACAAACCGCACAAAACGCAACAGCACAGCTGTCACTTTACGCCTCATATCATAACTCATATTATTGTGTTAAAACAGCGAAAAAAAAATAAACCTTATTGATTTCAATTTCAAATACAATTTCAAATAGCAACTTAATCTATTTAATTTACAAAATTAAATTCTTTCAAATGAGGTTTTGTGTACATCTTTTTGTTTTCACACAAACACATAAAATAAAACGAAATCTTAATCCTTTTCGGGACCAACAAAACATATTTTAAACAAATTGACAATTTGTAAAACTTTGCGGTGGTATTAACAATGACATTAAGCGTAATAGACAAAAGTGACAGCAAGGGACGAGCAATGGCGGATTATAACCGTTACACATCAAGAATAACGGTTTCGGTTATTATACCAATGTTTACTGCGATCTTCCATGAAACAGGAATTACCCTAAGTAAAGATTATACCCTCAATAGGAAACTTTAACGGTTAAAATGTCCATGTTATACATTCCAACTGGTAGAATATACGGGTTGATGACTAAACTGAAGCATTACTTGATTACTAGTGTAATTTCTTCAGATTATAGTATAACTCGTAAGAGCGATCACACACTACGTCCGATCCGAATCCGATCCGAATCCGTGAAAATATGATCCGTACTAGCCGTAAACTATTTCTATGCTATGTTACGGACTAGATCAGATATCCGTCATCCGATTTCTTTCCGTCATTCTAGAATCTCCATAACGAATATTTGACGGACAATAGTAGTATATATATTATTATATTATATATATGAACGCTCGCGCACTGTCCGAGGTTTTTTTTTGTTTCAGATAGTAAAAAATAATGAAGAAAGAATTGGTCTTTCTTCAACAAGCAAAATGCAACAAGGAATATGCAAAGAACAGAAAAAAAGCAACAAAAAAGTAAAAAAATGGCGAAGATACAAGACGGCACGCAATATTTTGAAAAAAAATTTTAATTTCTAAAAAAAGAATAAAATTGTTAACAACTAACAGTATTTTTTTAATTCTCTACCCTAAATTAATTTAAAATATAAAACACTATTTATATTAAATACCCGCGCAATTTATATCATAACATATTCATCTAGACTCACATTTTCCCGTATTCGGATCGGATTCGGATCGGACGTAGTGCGTAATCGCTCTAAAGGTAGGTGAGAAAAAAAAGTGATTTGTTTTTTCAATATTAAACGAGCCTTTAAATGGCTTCCGACATCCGTAGAAAGACATCAGCATACCTTTATCTTACTTCTCTTCTCTAATGGGCCATCAAAAACTCACAAGCCACACCAAACGTGCCAAAGTAGTGGTACTTTAATTAGGTAGTAGTAGTAGGTAGGTAGGCATGAGTTTCCCTGGAAGTCCCCGTAATGTAGCTGAAGTGCAGGGCAAGAACCCCTTTAAGAAAATTACAATACCTACTAGAGGTATTGTTATTTTCTTACCGACCTACTAGAGGTATTGTTATTTTCTTTTACTTTTCCGTGGGCAAATGGCAAAAAACCGAACCGAAGATTCGTCATGTCTGTCTGTCCGTCCGTATGTCCAAGTAATTTTTTTCTGAAACTATTGAGCCTTCGTAAATGATACTTTGTAGGTTGACATTCAAATCAAAATGATATTAAAGTTACTAAAATCATTTTTCGTCAAAATCAATTCTTTGAAAGATCGACGCTTCCAAAGTGGAAAAATGAGTGTGTATCCCCCCCTATTTTAAAATAAGAGAGTGAAAACGTCTGAAAATGTGTAGATATTTTTTTATTTTTAATTCTGTAGAGTTCAATGGAAACTTTCAACGAAAATTGATTAATGTCATATATTAGTTTTTGATAAATAATATATTTTCAAAAAAAACGCAAATACAACTTTGTCGATCATATAAACGCTATGAAAAACAAAGTTATTTTATTTTATGGTAAAAAATGTCGACATCTATACCTTTCGTTGGTCCGGAACGCTCGGTTTGCGAGTCCGACTAGCACTTGGCCGGTTTTTTTTTTCATACTATAATGAGCCATTTTCGTGGCTGCTGACGCCCATAGACATCTACATAGAGTTAAAAGAGATGCATTGTCCTCATTCCACCTCCCCGTCCATGGGCCACCACCCACCGGTTATTTACACACCTCACTTCACGCCGGTACCGTATAAGCAAGTGTTACTTCCTCGGTCGTGCCGGCTCGATTCGGCTATATTATGCATGTGGCTATTCTGCTTCTCAATTTGGTTTTTGTAAAGAAATAAAATTCCACCATCTACTCGTATCAACATGTATAGAAATAGATGTTGATAGATGGTTTTTGAAGAACTTACCTTCTGATATTTCAGGAGCACAACGCATTATTAGTAGGTACATAATAATAAGGTATATAATTTTCTGAGTATACAGTTTAACATACTCCCTTATTATCGAAAATTACAGAACAAAATGGAAACATAATTATCCAAAATTGCTATATGTTTATTGAAATTGTTCATTTTGAATTATACATTTATTATTTAGTAGGGTTAAGAGCCAGATATACTGTTTACTAGAATAGTGTTAGCTAGCTAAATGGTAGGTACTTAACTCTTAACTAGCTAAATACTTCATATAAACTACTTCTATCCCAATACTTTGAATACGAAATTAGTCGCTTATTTGCCACTTAAGTTCCTAAGTTAAAGTGCTATTTCTTAATTGTATGTCGAGCATTCTTCTGATGGTAAGTGTTTTGTCTATACGATAAAAGCATACGAAAGTCTCAGAAGAGGTAATGCCATGACCTAAGAGGTACCTCCTTCACATGACTGAAAGATGTATCTATGAAGTCGTGTTTCACGCTGTCTGTAATTTTCCAGTAGCCTATTTTAAGGATGGAGGAAAGGAAGGAATCGAATCTGCGTAATAATTATGCACATGTCTGTTCTCGTCAGTAGAAAGACTCCAACTACTCGCTTGTCTTAAATTATATAAAGACTAGCTGCGCCCCGCGGTTTCACCCGCGTAAAATTCGACCCCGTAGAAAATAGAAAATCATCCCAGCGCATCCTATACGAACATTTTTCGGGATAAAAGCTATCTTATATGTTAATCCAAGTTACCCTCTATATATGTGCCGCACGCAAATCGGTTCAGCAGTTTTTGCGTGAAGGAGTAAGAAACAAACAAATAAACAAACAAACAAACATACAAATTTTGGCATTTATAATATTAGTAGGATGATAAAGAGTAGCTGCCAAAGCCATCAGTGGTGTCTCGCTTCGTATACAATGTAGCGATTGAAACGATTCTAGAAATGTATACATTATGTCAGTTCAAGTACTGATCGTTCGTAATATCTATTGTTATCTTTCCGTGAAAATCG
>LUGF01013001.1:178690-192019 GCA_001625245.1 Calycopis cecrops
AAATGTAAATCGAAATAAATTGAAGTCATCAAGCAACCTATGTTTTCATTTATCCAAAATACATGAAGCGTAAACATTGGCGCCCTACCGAGTGGACGTATTTCGGCTCAAACAAATATTAAAAACATTATAATTATATATTCTATAAATCTTTACCATACAAGAAGAAGGAAACACTTATTCATAATATAATTATAGACAATTGTCCTCATCATAAGTCTAGATGTGACAAACTGCTCTCACACATTACCTAAATAGAAAAAATTTTATATTAATATATTTTTTATGATAAAGGAGGGCAAACGAGCAGTCGGAGTCATACCGACGCCCATAGACATCCGCATATAGTTAAACAGATACGTTGCCCTCCTTCGTCCTTCCACTTCCATGGGCCATCGACTACTTACACACCGACAGCACAGCCGTCACTTTACGCCGGTCTCGTGTAAGCGAGAGGTACCTCACATGCATGAATGAATGAATGCATGCAGCGTGGCACTACCTCTTCCTAAATGTGTATATCGCTATTCGCATTCAGTTAACTTTCCAAGCGTACATCGATCTGAATGATTCATCAAATCTTACAACGCAAACATTTTAAAAACGGGAAACGAAATACGAAATATCCCCGGAAACGTGTTTGACGGAATCACATCAAATGCCTGAGTCAGCGAAGCTCTCCAAGTGCGGTGGTCGTCTGATTGGTCCGCCATGAGGAGGAGGTACGAAGGCAGTGAGCGCATTAAGATATCCAGTTACTACGCCCAGGATTCACTGCGACTAATTGGTATTATACGTGTTAACATACTTAGTACTGATAATTCGATTATAGTAATGTTATAGTAATTAGGTGGTCATTGTAAGTAGTGCTTGCTAATAAAGGCTCAATCGGGCCCGCACGACCGAGTAGATTCCTAAATTCTTCACACTTTATTTAGTGGTTTGTCAGAATACGAATAATACAATATAATTATGGGTATGAGACAAAATAGGGCAACGTGTTTGCATCATACAATAATAATAACCTCCTAGCCGATTTCGGCTACGGCGGCCGTCTCTATAGAGACGAGCCAGATGCGCAGGACATATTATAGTGCACAAGTGTGCGCGCAGACACGAGTGCCCTCTATATTCCTTCACTCTGATATTCCGATGGGACGGCAATCCGACACGACCGGTGAGAAATCAGGCGCAGGACGGACGGCTTAACATGCTCTCCGAGGCACGGGGGTGTATCACCGCCAACTTCCTGGCTCTGGACTGTTATTAGAAATTGAAACCAATCACTTCATACCAATGTTGTTTTAGAGAGGTCTTCTAGTGCGGTCTCGATTTATGACTATATGATTACCGACGCCCGTAGACATCCGTATAAAATTTATACAGATGCGTTGCCCTCCTTCCTCCTCCCTTCCCACGGGCCATTGGCTAGCCTTCTTCTATTCTCCATTTTTAGATTGAAAAGTTTACAGTCCACAAATTTCAGTGAACACAGCAATTCCCCGAGCGAATGGGAAATAGTCAACGTTAATTAAGGTTACGAAGGAGATTATGTCTTACTTGCTTACTAGCCTTCAGCTTTGTGTAGATTAAAGGCTAGACCCGACACAATCTCAGCGTTTACTACACTAAATTACATTCAAAAATCTTGAGCTCGACGCTTACAGTCTTATGGGGTTAAGGCTCTTGATGTTGTGCAAGAAACATGCCTTGGTTTTATTCGTTTGTAGTTCATTTCATCATCACAATCAGTCTTTATTTATAGATACTGCTGTGGTGTGTTTGAGGGAGGTGGATGGAGGGCAATGTTGTTGTCAAACCCGTATGTTAATTTAATTTGAAATTGATGATGGGTAAATTAAGTTTTCCTATTCAATCGAAACTATACCGGCCTCAACCTGAGAACCGTCATATAAAGTTCGATTTGATTAATTTTTATTAAATCACCATCATTTCGATTCATCAGATGCCACTGTAGTACGATTTCTTATGGAAAAAATTAAAGAAATAGCCTTTTTAGTCTCACCAGACATGCAGTTGCACTTATAATTTTCTCCATTGTACGATTAAGTTTTTCCTATTGCCTTACATCTTTTATGCTTATCTCAAATTAATTGAATAAAGTTGGATAGTAGTTTAAAGTTGGAAACGTTGAATAAAGTTGGATAGTAGGTATATGAAGTTGGATAGCTTAAAATGTTTGTGTTAAAGTGTGCCTCGAATTACCCCAATATAAAATCTTGAAGCATTGTAAAAAAAACTACATTAGTACGTTGTTAGAGAAAAATAGAATAAAGAAACGTTTCAAAATTACATTTAAGCCACTCCACACTCCACGCAGCCATAGAATCCAACTAAGGATAAATTTTAATCTATACGACGTGTTAAGCCTAGTAATTAAATATAAAACACTCCCCAAAACGTTATTATAGCAGTCATAAACGCGAATAGTTTCGCTAACACTACAATGTGAATAGCCAAGGGAAATAGGGATTCCTTCGACCGTTAAATTTACGACATGTCCCAAGGAAAGCCTTGTCTCCCACCCAAGATCTCTTTTTATAATTTATTTGGTTTGTTACGACCGCACGTCGCTGCTCCTTCCACGAAAATAATATATGAGCCAGCGTCCAAACATGACGTCCCAAAATTGTCTGCAATCTTTAGAAGTGTGCCTACTACCTAATTGGTTGAATAATAAATACAAGGTTACTTTTTCTTGTACACACTTTTATTAGCTTAGCCTAGATCTTTAATATAAAGGTTTCATTACAAGTAGAAACGTACCACATCGCAATACCAGTTTACCTTAGAGCTTGGTAAGTGTCATTGCTGCATTACAGTCGAGTGGGGCAATCGCGACCGGGTGCCGCTTGCTCACATAATATCGCCTTAAAAGTGGCGGCCTCACTGTCGTATTTCATATTTTTAGTCCTCTAGTCATATAGTTATTTAGATTTGTCTCGTGTGTTGTTTAGTTTTTTTTAATTTTAAATAATAATCACATCCACACTAAGTTAAAAAATATTTTTATATCCTACTCGATGTATGTATCGTCGACATAAATAATTAAAATGTCTATTGGCAAAGTTCATTGCTGAGCAGTTGAAGAGAACAGCGAGCCTTCATAGAGTATATATTATGTGGTGGCAGTCCGATCGATATAATACATTTTCTGTATGTGTATTTGTATGTGCTCTATTTATGCTTTTTATTTACATTGTATAGCTACTCGGATTTTAATAATAATTTATAATATCTGTGGACTTTTACACACCACGTTAGCCTAGCCCCGTGCGAAGTACCGTAAGGACTTGTGTTACGGTTAAGTTTATTAATCTGTGGTTACGGGTACTAGACAACGGAATATATTTAATAAGTTTTTATAAACTTAAGAAATTTTATATATTTAAGATTTTTATTATAGAAATACATATAATACATATATACACATCCATGACCAAGGCGGGATTCGAACCCGCGACCCCTGGCGCAACATGCTCCACTAATCCGAGTTCTGTACCACTGCGCCAGCTTGGTTGTCCAAAATTATTTATATTGCAAGATTAGTATGCTGAAGTGCCAGTGGGCCGGTTCATGCCGCAGAATCGATGGTCGTTGGGGTCGACTGGTTCTAGAGTGGAGACCGCGTACCGGCAAACGTGGTGTAGGTATGTGACTAGATGGAGCGATGACATACGCAAATCTGTGGGCAGGAAGTGGGAAATGATAGCCGAAGATAGATGCCAGTGGCGAGCTATGGAAGAGGCCTATGTCCAACAGTGGACTGCAAAAGACTTACGATAATGATGATAATGGTTGTGATGATTTACTTTGTTTCCAGAAGGACAAACATCCTGTTATTTCATACTACACTTTCATCACCCAAACGGTCTTCACCACAATTCATGTCACAGGTAACAATTACACGATAATATTATCGGTAAATAACGCATCCGTTTTCAGAATATATTAAGTCGCATTCATCCAGCGACACCAGCTGTTACTGAATTTGAAAGTTAGTGAATTTAAATGGATTCAAATTTAGTATTCGACACCTCCATTTCTATAATATACGGGTTATAGGGAGTGACTGAAGTAATGAAATGAGGGTTTCGGACGAACAGTTAAACTATACGATTATAATCTTAAAATTTACATTAACCGGTGCTATAACATTAGAATAATAAATTATTGACCACTTAGACAAGGTAGGTAAATGAATCGCTGGAGGGTCCTGTAGCCTGCAGATCCGGGATACTCCACTTATAGCGGCTGAATGCAGGGGTTTAGTCGGTAGGGGCATACCAAATGCCCGACACTGTACCCGGTTTCAGAGCCAACCCAGGCTCCCGGGTAGCGTGCGTAAATGCATTCCCCTGCGTCAACAAAAAAAAGGGAGGTAGGTAAATGAAAATCGCATAAGCACAAACTCAAAGTAAATTACACTACACAAGTAGCGGGACGCTCCAATTATAGCGGCTGAAGGCAGGGGTTAGGTAGGTATTGCACTCCCCAGTGTCGAGCTCGACATAGGTCTAGAGGTCACCCAGGCTTCTAGGTACGTAAATGTATTACGTTAACAAAAAAAAACTGGCTAGAAGACGCAAAAATTCAAGATAAAATTTCCTATGAAAATTTCCGTTGTTGCGGCCATCTCTTATTAAAATAACTCAGTACCCAGAACTGTGTTCAACTTGGCAGAAACAAGTGCAGTCTCCATTCTCTTCATATTTTCGAGGGGACTAAAATATTTTATGTCAAGGGGTAAACGAGCAGTCGGAGCTATAATGACAACTAACGCCCATAGACACCCGCATAGAGGTTATACAGATGCGTTGCCCTCCTTCCTTCTCCCACCTCCAGGGGCCAATTCTATTCAACGAACGCCAAGTGTATTTTAAAATTTATCTTTCCTAATGTGCAATCTACATCCGAAGCAAGATCAGCAGCTGTCGGCGGATACAAAACAGATCTGATTACTTCGATAACCAAGAACGCACCTCCTTACGGATCCCTAAGCACGACAGATGGTGTTGCCGATCAAACGATAAGTAACTTTACCTGCCAAAATTTATTCTAAAGCTAGCAAATTATTTATTTAGAAAAAAAAGTAACAAAAACTTTGGAGGATGTGTTTGTGTTTTTTCACTTCACTTACACACTAGGTACACTTCACTTACGTGGGTGATAGTAGGGTGTCAGACGGCAGTATATTATTATCCTACTAATATTATAAATATGAAAGTTTGTATGCTTGTTTTTTTGTTTGTTTTTTTGTTACTCCTTCAAACAAAAACTGCTGATCCGATTTTCATGAAATTTGGCACACACATAAAGGGTAACTTGGATTAATACAGGATAGATAGGATTTTATCCCGAAAAAATGTTCCTATGGAATGCCATGGGATGATTTTCTATTTTCCACGGAATCAAAATTTACGCGGGTGAAACCACGGGGCGCAGCTAGTAAAAATGTAATATTAATTATTTTTATCCTATTATCATCATCAGTAGCAGCAGCTAGAAGATATTCACTGCTGAATATAGGTCTCTCCCAGATTGCCACAGGTCCAAGGCCTTAAGCTACATGTATCTATGCTTGTAACCTTGCTCAGGTTATTAATCAGGTCAGTATATTTATCCTACATATTTCTATAACCATCCAGTATGTAATAGTTAAGCTTAAACATCATTTGGAAAAACCATCTTCTTAATGTTGACAATATTGCTTTGATGATGAGGATGTTTATGAATGTCAATAGTGCTAAAATATGCAACTACAAGCCGAGCAAGATTTAAAAATATTAAACAGAAATTTATAAAAACCAGACTAAAAATTCTAACGTAAGAATCCTGAAGAATAATTTCATTCTATCATAGCCAGATTCAGAGAGGTAAAACATCACTGCATAGACAATTCCCATCTGTAAGGTAAACACGGCATTTTGATAAATAACTTGCTGGTCCGGTCCTCTAAAAATCAAATCGAATAAAATATTAAGGCAATTTAAAATTATTATTATACCACGACATTTAAAATTCTTTATTAAGTGGTGTTTTGTTTTTTGTATTTTTTCACACCTCATTTTTTGTTAACACACGAAAAACATTTACGTACGAACCTAGGAGCCAAGGTGGCCTTTAGAAATATGTCAATCACGGATCTGCAGGCAACATGACCCCTTCAGCGACAGGCTGGCCTCGCTAGCTAGATTTCTCGTCTTTGGGAACTGTCCTGCTGCCTCTATAATTATATTCCTTACCATTACGTCGGAACCGTGCAACACGCCACCAATGCATCTCATCGGATCCGCCAGTCATCCCAATCCACGCCTCCGTCTGCTGATTTAAAGGGACGGTGGAGGATCCCTTAGCTGAGCTGCACTTAGGCTGGCCTCTGTCTCCAAGCCTGTCCAGTGTGGGAAACCATGTCCGGTATACTCTTGGGGATCACTGAGACACGCAAGCCCCCTTCACCACGGCAAGATGACTGAATTTTCAGAGGGGATGTTTTCAAACCTGCATTCACAATCATTGATTATGCTGTTCATTTGAAAAATCGTTCAAATCATAAGCCAACAACAACTCACGGATTTAAAGTAATTTAACGACTAATTGATCAACCAGCACCATAAATTTGGCATGCTAAAAACATCAACTTGCATGCAAATAAAATAAAGATTACACAGTGATACAACAGGTAAGAAATATTTGAGAAAATAATATTGCGGTAAATTTGCGTAAACCAATGAAAGTAATAGAATAAGATAAGAACGAAGGAGCAAGATATTTACAGACGATTTTTTCTACACAGCGGATCTTGACTTAAGACAAAGTAGAACCTATTGGATGTCAAGCAAGGCGTGCTAATAAGCTCCTTACGTCAGTTAACTCAAGGCCAGTATTATTTTTCTAAAAGATAGCATTGCGGGAGTTTTCAATATAATTGCCCCGCTTCATTCAAGAGGCTGACAGCTCAAAGGGCAGCCTGTGACGCGCTCATTGTCGGAACGCCCACGGATTTACTTTATTCAAATATTTTGAGTTTTTTATTTAAACTTTTAAACAAGGAAGATGCATGCAATATAGCGAATACCATATTAAACCGAACGATGGTTATGTTGTGAATAGTATTTTTGATAATGATATAAAATAACGCATTTCTTAAAGAGCCTTTAACATCAGTAATAATCAAGGAAAATATTAGATGCCTCACGAGTTTGATCCTTCAATTTAATATTATCACTATATTTTTAATATTTATATAAAAATAAACTGAAAGGTAGCTGTATAATTTTATCCGTCGTCTCAGTCTGTAATATGCCTTAGAAACGTCATTGCCAGTGCCGTTAACTTGTACTGTTTAAATTATATACGTTATTATCCTAACAGCAGTAGTATCTTCGAAAGGTTACTTCGCTTCTATTTAGACAAAAAACACTTATATGTATAGGTATAAACATGGTTCTTTTTCGATTTATATATTCGAATTAATATATCCCGTTTTAAGCTTTCACGATATGTATTCATATTTATATACTTACTGTAAACGAGATTTAATCGCGTATTATTTTAATCGAAGCGTTTCGATTAAAATAGTACGCGAATTTTTATCGAAACGAGTCTACTCGTGCATTACGGCCGAAACGTCGAGAGTCTAGGTAAATACTTCGATTAAGTCCCGTTTACAGTTTATAAATATTAATATATCTCATTTCGATTCGATCTCTTAAAATATCTTAATATTAACAAATACAAAAACGGCTACCAATATTCTTCGTATTTTCATATTCAATGGGAATTATAAACATTAAACAATTTATTACTTAATTAAATCCAATAATTATGTTAATAGTTGAATTTGAAACCCGACTTTTTATTATGTAAAATTACAGCACTAAGAAATCAATACCTAATGCGTTTATAGTACACTTAAGTTCCCATAAACGAAATATTTCAACTTATAAAACTGAATTGATGCTATAAAATATTATAATTTTATAATTAGTGAAACTGATTCCGTTAATTGAGTACAAAGGAAAATTGTAAATTTTACGATTTTGATTTGTACATTATAATAATTGATTATGACGGTTTGTAGTTTTTGTTGCTATGATTTATATGAGCATTCGATCTCCTCACTTTTTATGGTCTGCATTGATTATGTGCGAATGGTTTTATTGATGTTCGCCTAAATATCGGCATCAACACTATTAGGGACATGGTATCAATCAGAAAGTGACGACTCAAGTAGTTTCGAAGAAAGCATAATGCCAGTAAACGTATCCATACTTCTAGTATCGAGTAATTTCTTAAAAAGTACTCATAAGTAGTTTTGACAATTTGTTAATTGGTATACCTACTATTTCAATTGGACCCACATTTCGGGGACAAAGCCCGTCAGTTTCCTCATGTAGAACTTTTTTTAATATTTTTATTATTAGGTACCTATATATTACTTCTAAACTTCTACAAACATGAGTCGTAAGGCCAACACGACTCATGTTTACTAAAAGTAGGTACTTTTTTTGCTTATTCGATACGGTACCTGCAAATAATACTCGTTTGAGTAATAGTAGTAAGTAGGAGTAATTATCTTATACATTATCGTGTATAAAAGTGTAGAAAAGTATCGATATCGAAAAGAAAAATATCGATACAAGATATCGACACTTTTCTCGTATCCCTAATCATTAGGATGTATTAATGAGCCGTCTGTTCCTCCACTCGGTGAAAGCTTAAGTCACGTCGCCTGACAACGACCACTGGATCATCCATAACTATCAGACCTAGTTCCATTCTTTCATTGCAGCCGAATTTATTAGACATGTGAAACCATAAAGTTACAGTTATGGATGGGACAGATTGAAAGAGTACATTTGAAGATGGCCGTCAGCAGTCATTAAATGTCTGGTTTGTTCCCTTGTGACCCCCCCCCCCCCCCCCCCCCNNNNATATTTCGTTTGCCGTTCATCATTGAAATCATCATCTGTGAAAATTTGAAACTGCTCATTTTATTAAAGTGCAAGGTTCAAACGAGTAGTCGGAGGCATTTTCATTACATGCATAGATATGCGCAACCCTCCTTCGTCATTAGACAAAGCCTGGCGAGAGCGGTCAGACTGACATAGAACTCTTAGTAATAATATCATCCTTATTACTGTTTAGTTACGGAATCCTAAAAACATATCTCACAGGTATCATTAGACATAAATTGACAATAAGGACTTTAAACAATACACACTAAACTGCAGATATTTTACCAACGTCCTGAGGACATATGACAGGGGCACAAATAGAGAAAAAGTATTGGCAGTAACTCGACACCGTGCCTTCGCTTGTTTTCCGGTTGTTTTGGTATAAGATTACAAGCAATTTATTTCAATATGCCAATTGAATTTAAGACCTCTGGAGAGTTTAAGGAGCAGTATTTTACATCTTTTTTGCTCCCAAACAGAAGTCACTGTTTTATTTTTATATTGCAACGAAAGAATGCTTTTTTGCTACTATTTTTTTTTGTGGGAAAAAGAGTACATTTATTTATAAAAATATTTAAGTACAGAATATAGTTATTTTTTATTTGTGTGATACTCTAAGATGGTGAACGTCTGGGGATCTGTAGCATAGGTCTAGTATTTAGTATTGATCCCAGTCTCTTACAATGATAATTTAAGTCAAATTTATAATTCCTAATTTCTGTTGCATAAATAACCTAACTTATCTTTGTAAAGAGAAAATAAAGATTTATTTATTTATAGTAGTCTAGTACTAGTCGTCCCGACAGCCGTTGTCTTGTCATTGTTTTAAATATGTTGTCATGGTAACGTGTAATGTTATGTGGCTGAATCGTCAATCCGTTGTTTTTCCCGAGACACCGACTGCAGCATTATATAGATGGATAAATTATAGCCATTATGTTACCAAGGAATAATATCTGTATAACAAAAAATGTTTCATCAAAATCCGTCCAGTAATTTTTGCGTGAATGCCGCAGAAGACACAGACAAATCCTCTACAGTTTTATTATATTTATAGATTAAATATTCTATCTGCTAAGAAACAGTCATGATCGCGTACCTACTGCCCATAGGTAGTGTCGAGAATAATCAACTGACGTGTTTGAATGAAAAGAATAATTAATAAGAAGCAGTCTCTACTGGCGCCATTAGAAGACTGACCTGAAGAGTCGTTGTTCTTGTTATGGTCGTTAGAAAAATTTGGAAATGTAATTGCTGGTATCACGACTTATGACATGATATCCGTACAACCCTCTTATCAAACTCACGCCACATCATAGCTATAGCTTCACGACAGTATTATAAGAGAGAGAGAGAAATTCGACGACCAGGCTGACGCAGTGGTACAGGGCTCGAATAAGCGGAGCATGTAGCGACAGGTCTCGCGGGTTAGAATCCCGCCTTAGTCGTGGATGTATTTCTATAAAAAAAATCTTAAATATATAAAACATTTTATACAGGGTTAGTTTTTGGTCACCGGCCAAATTTTCAGGTTGGGTTCAGAAACAATAATACATTCGATTTATGGAATAAAAAATATTAAAAAAATAATTAGATACAATTAATTTGTCCCATGCTGTAAAACATATTTCTTGGTCACCACGTGCATCACACTCGCGACACACGGTAGGCTGACGTCACTGACCTTGAAGTCGATACATTTCGTAAAAGAACAACAATTCAATGCATTTTTAAGGACCATTTCAAATCGATTTTTATTTAATAAAATATTACAACTAGACGATAAAATTAAAAACACTATCTTGGAATGATGTCTACTTCCTTATTTTACATATACTACTGTATATATATGTATATTATTTCCGTTATCTAGCATACATAACACGAGTCCTTACGCTACTTAACACGGGGCTAGACTAACGTAGTGTGTAAAAGTCCACAGATATTATTAGTATTATAATGCAGTTACTCTGTTTCCAATAACGAAATATAGAAGCGCACGTCACATATTTCCTATATTTCTTGTGTCAAAACTTTTCAATTACTTTCAGCTCAGCTCTAAATTCAATTTGACTTATCTTGCTCGATATTTTCCCCGATTCCTGGACATCTACAATTATCGATAGCGGCCACTCGCGGACGGCAGATTGCTATCTCCAGATAGGTTAGTTTAATCCGCAGATTTATGACCCGGCTACCACACTTTAATCCGATCGTTTAGAAAAAAACCGGAATGACTCCGCTAAAGTCCGCGTATTCGGTTTGAGGTATAAATTGAAGTCTTAAAGTTTTATTTCTAAATTGCTTTGTGACTGAGCTTTTTTTATTAGTTGTTTTTGTCTTCAATAGATGATCGTACTACGTACGTACTACTAAATCGTAGACTATCTAGTAGTATGCACAATGCACATACGTTGCCATTTCTTATCTAGAAATATTAAGGAACAAATAATTGTTAATACTGTAATTACAAACTACCTTCTAAAGAAATATATAGACTTAATATGGTTGCAAAAGATATAAGAAAATGGGAAGAAACGCAACACTTTTGTACAGAAATTTTAAATGTTTTGGGCGTCAGTAGTGACCAAAAAAGCCTTAGAATGCTCGTTGAGATCTTTACACTTTCAAAAAATCTGAAATTCTTAATCCTCCCTATAAAACTCATTTAAATCACTTCAAGTTCTCATGGTTAGCCGTCATAGAAGTACTAACAGCATCGACAAACAAAGGCCTGGTTTGTTTTGGAGTTACCTTTAATTAACATCTATTGTTTTATCCGGTAGCGAAGGCTTCTTATTAGAGCGTTCGGGCTTAAGCGGATAAGTCTTTTGAATTGTATGCTCTTTCTCGTGTGAATTTATGAATCCGCTTGTTGGCTCTGCAAACATGCCAGCAAATGGCATTATAATGAACTGAAAATTAAAAACAATTGAAAAAAAAATGTCAAAACAGTATAATAATGATATTATGTAAATTTCGTAAATAATTGGTTGATATATAATTATTTTTAACTACTTTCGCAAGTTCCTATTCAAGGCGTCGTCGCTAACAATAAATTAATAGAAAATATTTAAATAAGAAAGAAAAAATATAAGAATAAATAGTAAAAAATAAATAATCTAAGCAAAATTAGAATCAAATGATTACAGTCTGAATTTTTTTCTTATATTCAACTACGGACGACAAGAAACGGTATGAGAGAAGATTCGTATTGGTAGATATGTGCATAGAAGATAAAAGAATAGGTAGAGACTTGCGTAGGAGAAATACTTGTCTTGTCTTGTCTCTTGCTGATTCATAAAAGAAAAAATTTAACCAAAAAAGAAAAACTCGCCATACTCTGTTTACTTTTACAAAATGCGAAACCGTTGAACTGTAGCTAAATATAATTAGAATTTTATCACTTCGTAAAAATATAACCTAAGTCCTAAGTATATAAAGTACGCAGAAGAGCGTTATCAAGCCATTTGAATATAGCAGACAACACTGAGGTCCGGTCCAGAGGTCAAATCTGTAGATATACATTCGTACGTTAAAAAAACTTTTCCTATAGCAACTGAATAAAAATCAAACTTACTCGTCCACACCGAAAACAGCTGAGGTACCTAGGTACTTAATAAGACTTTGTTTATGTTTATCTAGATTAAAACACATATACCTTTAATTCTATAGTAATTAAACACAATATTAATCAAGCCATCAGGATTACACTCGGAAAACTTACCCCTCCTGTACCACCCCAATAAAAATCAAATGTATTCTTCTACACCGAAAATAGCTGAGCGTTAGGTACACGCACTCTCATTCGATACATTTGTAATAAGACTTTGTTTCTATTTATTTATATTAAAACACATATACCTTTGAATTTATAGTCATTAAGTAGATTATTTAACAAGCCATCTGAATGTAGCGCCCGAATAAAAATCAAACGTATTCTTCCACACCGAAAATAGCTGAGCGTTAGGTACACACACTCTTATTCGATACATTTGTAATAAGACTTTGTTTCTATTTATCTAGATTAAAACACGTATACCTTGAATGCTTCAGTAATTAAGTAGAATATTAATAAGCCATTAGGCTTCGTCTACGGGTCTAAAGATCCTTGTACATAATTAATATATATCGTTTTGAGACACGGATCAGCTAATGTCTTACATTTGGCTTTGATCAACTTAATATTTTATTAATACACTGTGATTACTGCATACCGAAACGTAGTAGCGGGATTGTTTTCTATTATAAATATAAATAAATAAATAAATAAATATCTGTGGACTTAACACACCACGTTAGCCTAGCCCCCGCGTGCTAAGTACCGTAAGGACTTGTGTTACAGGTA
>LUGF01013001.1:192482-204225 GCA_001625245.1 Calycopis cecrops
ATAATATAGTTCATTCTGAATGGATATATTGCATTGTGTTGGTATGTAATTTTTATTTATGTTCTTAAAAACAATGAAATTAAAATATTTTAGTATGATTGTTTAATTAATGATATTTTAATAATAATACAATACCAATCGGAAGAAAGTGTTGTCTTTAACGGATCTAAATTATTTTCTTAGTTATATATGTGTATGGTCAGCAAAGAAGCATGCTTTAAAGGTATCCTTTGCATAAAGTTTAACACAAGCTATTTTGATTACAATCCGTGAATATTCCGGAATATTTCTAGAAATATTAGGGAAAGTAAATTTATTTTGCAAAATAAGTGTCAAAACTGTAGTTAGCAGAGCGTGGTTTCTCTGGGTTATGGACACGGACCTCTGGGTTATGGGCCCAGCACGCTTCCACTGCGCCACTCTGCTTCCGTATTGCCCTAGCAAAAGTTGTGATCTATTTCAGTTACGAGAATATTTGGGACAATATTTCTCAACAGTATATCTATTATGCCTATGCAAATATTACCTATCTAGCGTATGTGTTACCAAACATATAGCACAATAGTTTATGAAACACAATAGTTTAGTCATATCTTTCACAAAACTAATCAATGTCAAAACAGTAGATAACAGAGCGTGGTTTCGATCCACGGACCTCTGGGTTATGGGCCCAGCACGCGTCCACTGCGCCACTCTGCTTATATTCTGCAATCTCATAATTTGTGTTCTATTTTAGGTGAATATTAAGGGTAAGTCATAAGATTTCACAAAACTAAATGTCAAAACAGTAGTTAGCAGAGCGTGGTTTCGATCCACGGACCTCTGGGTTATGGGCCCAGCACGCTTCTACTGCGCCACTCTGCTAATATTCTGCAATCTCGTAATTTGTGTTCTATTGTAGGCAAATATTAAGGGTAAGTCATAATATTTCACAAAACTAAATGTCAAAACAGTAGTTAGCAGAGCGTGGTTTCGATCCACGGACCTCTGGGTTATGGGCCCAGCACGCTTCCACTGCGCCACTCTGCTTATATTTTGTAACGCAAAAGTTGTGCCCTATTTCAATTACTCGAATATTAGGGATCAGTCACATTATTTCTGAACAATATATTGTGCCTATGCAAACATTATGTAGCGTATGTGTTACCAAATATAATTGCACAATAGTTTCATCATCCAATCACCTTATCTATTTTGGCGTTAAGTAAGGTGAATATTGTTATGATTTAGTTACTCACACTTTAAAACATGTCTGCTACATGCTGCAATTTATAGTTGTGTCAGTATTATACAAATTAAATATAAAATATATTTCTTGTGTGCGTGTATATGTCACTGAACTCTTAAACGATTGGACCGATTATGACGTGATTTTTCGTGTGGTTCGAAAGGAATTTGAGAATTGTCTATATTCACAAATCAGCCCGGCAGATGGCCCTGTATTCGGTATCTCGAATATACAATATTGTAGGGTTAAAGTAGCGGCTGTCGGCTTGCCACATTGTTACACGTTACCATGACAACTTATTTTCCAATAATGACAAGACGTATGTCGGGAGCTGTCAATATTATGTGTTATTGAGGATATACTTCAACAACGTGGCACATACAATAGGCAAAAAATATTACACCAATATGTATATAGGTTAGCAGAGCGTTGTTTCAACACTGGACACCTGGTTATGGTCGACACACGAATTTTCTGCAGATAGTCAATTTGCCACCCATATTGTAAACCGTTTAGAACTAATATCACCCAACAAAAGAAAACTAATGCACTGCACACACTAATGCAATGCAATATGTTGGTCCTTATAGCGCCTAATTCCAAGACATTGTTACATAACAATAGACTGCGGTGCCTTTTTGTTACAAATACGATTTAAGTTCCCTGAATTAGTCCAGAAGGCTTGTCGGCATTTTTGTAGCTTAGCTATAAATTTTATGGTTCTAAACTGCTACATTGCCTCACGTCAGCGATTTTGGGTTAATACAGTTTTATATGTATTTGTTTATGTTGTATTGTATCCGTGCTGATGTTTTTTGCTGCTGTTTTCGTAAGAATCGTAAATGCCGCACCGCTATTATTGAAATGTATCATTGGGGACCACCTGGAACTTGACTTGGAGCATTTTTTGCGTCATGTTTTTCGAACATCTTGATATGTATATCTACTTTTAACTAAATATTTGTAACATCTTATTTTAAACATAATTTAATCTTATTATAACTTACAAAGACAATATTTTTTTATTCCTTTAGTCCCAGTTCGATTTATAATAATTTTGTGTGCTATATATAAATTATTGCTGTTTTGATTGAAGTGGAATTAATAAGTGGATTCTAAATTATTATACCTAATTAGTCTCTTAACTAGTACTGTTGTTCTAAATTAATAATTAGCCATACATGATCAAATATATCTATTGGGGCTGTATGATAAGAGATAACAAATTGCGTATTTTTTTATCTTCGCATGTTTTAGTTATCTGAACATAAAAGATAAGGTTCGTGATTCACATGGTTCGTTGGTGGGCACAGACGAAACTATTTCAAATATTCGCAAATTGCAAAATCGTCTAGCGTCCCGACTTTCACACGAGGGCAAACATCAGAATATAATTAAATTATCATTTCTAAGAACATAATATTATTCAATAAAAATTCAGTAGATTTTTCATTAAATCTACTTGATTTTTATTGAAGCACATCTTACCAGCGTACTATTTGTGACATTCCGGTGCCCCCATTAGAATGGAAGAGGAAAAAAGTGTCCTACTTGCCCTTCTATTAATCTATACAGGGTGGATACGAGCGAGAGGCATTAAATTAAACCACATATGAAGTGTATTATTTCCAGGCTACACAACAAATATCAGATCAATCGGAGCAATAGTTTAGCCACAGGAATTTTTTAAAGTTTTTTCTCACTTCGTACACTCTGTACCATCAGCTGTTCGAGCGCCCGACCGCATATAGTCCGCCGGGGTCATTCACCCCGTTCGAGGCTTAGCGACCTTACCGAGCGGCCGCGGCGGCGCGTATAAAGAGTGTTTACAAGTTTTCCTTATTTTTTCGCTATTTAACTTGTTTGAAAAAAGTATTTTCGTATACTTGTCGTAAACTTTTTTTTAATAGTCTCGGATTAACAATAGGCACTTATAGTATATGTGGTTAAATTTAATGCCTCTCGCTCGTATCCACCTTGTATAGCCGTATAATATGCTGGTGTCAATGATCGTTAGTAGTCAATACAAAGCCCCGATTGAAAAGCGTGTTTCTACCTTATATGAAATATACATAATATATTTATATTTATATTCTCCGGGCAATGCTGATAAAAATTAAATTAAAAAATACTAAGATATATTTTTATGTTAATGTTAAACTAAATCAATTACTTATCTTAGGGTTGAAATAAAATTTACTTCATATTGTTACTTCTTTTTAATAATTTTCTGCAGAAAAAAGTTTTCACTTCAATAAAAGTTAAACATACATGATTGAAATCAGAAATGACATGATTGTGATCTATATCTCTGCCAACATACATTATTATTAAATTTTTAAGGAACAAAAGTTTGCGTTATTTTTTTTTATATATATGTATATAGCATAGGAGGCAAACGAGCAGTTAGGTCACGTGATGTAAAGTGAACACCAACGCCCACAGACATCTGTAACACCAGAGACCTAACAGATGCGTTGACAACCTTTGAGGAAAGAATAAGCTCTTTTTTTGAAGATCCCTAGGTCGTATCGGTCCGGAAATACCAAATATTATCAATAAAACCCCATTTGCATTGAGCAAATCCATATCATTGATATATAGACATCCTCAACACACAGTGTAGATTAATACAGCAAAGGAATAGTATCAAACTAAGTATTAAAAGTTACACTAGAAAATAAATACTAGCTATTTAAGTGCATGCAAATAGTATCCATAAAATAACGTTTCAATTAATAAAGTCGTTCGAACAAAAGAATTCTTGATTGAAGTTTTCAATGGGCTGAGCTTGAATACTTGAAATAGCTCTGGCGAGTTGAGTCGCTGGCAAATGTATCTTCATTCATGATAGCAACGCAGGGAAAAGCCATGGAGATCATTTAACACTATTTAATTGTCATTTACATGCTTTATAATGACTAAGATTAGATGACGATGACTTATTGTCATTATATTATATTTATAATGTACAAGAGAATGTGAGTAATGGTTTATAAGTAACTAGTCGATTGTGCCCATTTCGTTAGTCATCAAAAATAAAAATAGTTCTATCTTTGGTCTATCTTTAGCTGCCGATATTTTTAGCTTCCACTAGTATTACATGAGTATTGACTAGGAAATTAAAGTAAAAGATACTGAAATATGCCAATGTATTTTATGATAGTACTCGTACTAGCTGCCCGACAGACGACTGCAGCATCTGCCGGGCTGATTTGTAACCGAAACCATTCCCAAGTCCCCTTCAACACACACAAAAAAATTCGTCAAAATCGGTCCAATCGTTTAGGAGGACTTCAGTGACATACACACGCACACAATAAATATTTATATAAAGATAAAATTATCTTAAATATTATTTTAATCAAGTGACTAACATTAGTAGCAAAGATAAAAAAATTGTAGATTTACCAGCATTTAGAAAATACTTAAATTTTCACTTTTTTGAACGAATCTTTTAGTAACCAAAGAGCGACGGTTAAATTTTGGTTAACATAATAGGTATCATAGTAAGATCAGTAATTTAGAATAAGTAGTAGTCTTCACTTCAACGTAGACTTAGCGTAGGTATAATAACTACTTACTACTACTAAGTTATACTATAATACTAGTATAATACTTCACACTATTTCCTTGGTGTAGAACACACAGTTTATAACTCATAAGTAAATCTTATTTAGGTTTAAAATAAACCAAACACAGCCAGCGATGAAAATGTTTTCGGAGACTTAAATAGGAAAACATTAAATTAACGTAAATTTATTTCAATACTGATTAAGCCTTAAGTAGTTCTTAACACGATATTATTTTAAGATTCGAACAAATATATACAAATCCTATTAAAAACTGTAAGTATAGGGTTAAAACTCTACTAGTTACATTATAATTATGTCTTTTCATCTTATTTTTCTTATTTGTCTAGTTTTATAAGAATAATTTATGCAAAAACAAGAAATGTTAAATTAAAGAAAATATCAAGTATAAATATTTATCTTAAAACTAGACTCTTGTTGAGAGTTCGATCTAGAAACACGGATGCGGGATCATTTAGTAGTGAATTGTAATGAACCCAATATAATAATCCCATCGTACAAAATAATAAATAATGCATTTTTTAAGAATTTAAGAAAGTATTTTAAGGTCCTTATTTCATAAATATACACGTTTTGAAAGCACCAAAATCTTTGGCCTAATACTCAGTAAGATCTAAGGCAATGGTTCCCAACCTGCGGTCCGTAGATCACTGGTAGTCCGCAGCAGTACGGAACCCCTGATCTAAAGGGTAAGAGAAATAATACGCCCAATGGAATACCGGAATGTTTTCTTCATATTTATACTTTCAGCATAGATAATACCTTTCATTATGTATGCGGCCGCTACGTAAAATATTTTCCGTATAAGTTACTTGATGACGACATGATGGTAAATACCTGTATCTGTGAAAATACTTATGCCAGTAGCAGAAACACGAAACTCCATTCCGTATAACTTACATTTCGTATACCAACTACGAATATGAACAGTATTCTAGGGCAATTTATAGTGTGTAATTTTGCATAGTTAATACTAGGATTAGTGTTGTCTTGATATTAGTTATTGTGGCTTATTAATAATCTTGTAACTGATGTTACGAATCGTGATTCTTTTTGGATTCATTTGATCAGTGATTAGGTCAAGAGCATAGATATAGTTTGCTTATAAAGGACATTTCTGTACAACCATTTGTTATGACATGCATTATTAAAAATTTGTATAATTTTGCCCATCTGGCGAATGATAATTATTGTTGTTATGTTATTGGTCAACACATTTTAAGAATAGAAAGTAAATATCTCAATACACCCTTAGACTAGGTATTTCACCTTACTGAAACGCTAAAAAAAATCATATTTAGGTAGTTTCTAACATACGCATAACTAAAAAGTCCACAAAAAAGACTCTATTACACAAAAAAACAAAATATCACGTAAGCAGTAAATTACATGTTGATTATAAAGTATTATTTATTTAGATTGAAGTAAGCAGGATTATTTTATATAGTATAAGGGGCACACAGATAATACAGCCTCATTTTACGCCCTTATCGTGCAAGAAAGAGGTACCTCTCCGGCCGTGCCCGCCCGTTCGGCTACATGCAGTGTGACGCTACTTCTTATAAAAGGTTATATTAGTTCGACCAAACGCATAAACATCTTATCAATATTATTACTCTGTTGTGAAGCGCATAAATTACTAATATTATAAAACGATAATAAGCAGCGACTCCATGGATTCGCTCGCATGACAGACACGGACAGGTTCGATCAAAAATAGTCCTCATGTGACGTGCCGGACAATGCGTTCATTATTGTGGGCCGCACTTGCTCGGAAGACTCGGCGAATTGCATCATTGTCATTAGGTTTTTTTTTGAAGATCCTATTATCCTATTTTAATATTATAAATTCGAAAATTTGTTTGTTTGTTTGTTACTCCTTCACGCAAAAACTGCTGAACCGATTTTCATGAAATTTAGCACACACAAAGGGTTAATTGGATTGACACATAGGATAGTTGTTATCCCGAAAAAATGTTTTCCAAGGGATGCCATAGAATAATTTTCTATTTTAGAATAGAATAGAATAGAATAGAATAGAAACAAGTTTATTTTCTATATTTCTATCTAAATTTGCGCGGGTAAAACCGCAAGGCGCAGCAGCTAGTAGAACTATAAAAAGGGAAAGAAAAAAAGAGTAGTGAGAGTACTAGAGAATCTAAAACATAAATAGTAAATACTTTTTATTGATTTTTTATAGCAAGGCAATCTTTAATCAAATTTATGAAAATATTTTAATGCAATGTTTAGGTTTGATTTGGAATCAATAATACTTTCGATTTATGAAATATAAAAAAATAATACGATACAATTAATTTGTCCCATGTTATAAACATATTTCTTGGTCATCACGGGTCATCTAGTTCGCTTGTCGCGAAGCTCGGCGTTCTTAACCTTGAAGTCGATACATTTCGTGTACGAACAACCAAAATCCATGTATTTTTAAGGACCATTTCAAATCGATTTTTATTTAACAAAATTAGACGATAATATTTTTTAAAACACACCCTTGTGTGTGTTTAAAAACAACAAAATAAAGAAGCAAACAAACACACAATGTTTACTTCTTTATTTTAAAATATGGCCGGTGAAGAAAAACTAACCCTGAATACGTTACATATCGGTTACATACGTGCATACGTAGCCACACATTACACGTAAATATAGACACAGTCATAAAGTAGTAGCTGAGAATAGAAGTAGCTGCTTAAGACTTCACAACGTGGAGCACAGATGAAAACTCGATTTTCTTTTCGGACTGGTGTAAGTAATCGGACCGAATGCAATAACTTCAATAACTCAAAAAGTGTTAAGAATTATAAGGGCACTGAAAGAAAACAGAATGTAAACATATCATAATAAAACCTACCTACAAACTATTTATAGTACTATAATATTAAATAACATTAAATACTTTATAAGGTATACTAGCTTCCGTATGCAGCTTCACTTGGGTGGATTTCGGGCTTTAAAAATGGATTTATTATAGATATAACCTTCCGCTTGAATCACTTTATCTATTTAAAAAAACCCTATCAAAATCTGTGGCGTAATTTTAAAGATCTAAGCATACAGACACACAGACGGAGGAAAGCGACTTTGTTTTATACTATGTATTGATATACACCATGCCACACAGTCTATTTCTTTTAAATTCTCAAACATAAAACTGTAGATCAAGTTAATCTTTATACATACATCAATAAATCAAAATGTCAATACCACGGGCATATATTTTACTTTAAAGTCAAGGTAGTTGAGAAAAACCCAGAACATTTATCAAACTCAAACCAATTTCAGGATTTCAAATATTTTTTGGACAAAAAAACGTTAACTTTAAACCCGACAGGTTTAGCTTTTTGGTCTTCTTTTTTAAGCTTTGCGCCGAAAATAATAATTTGCTCTCCGAGTATTATTTACCTATGGCTTGTGCAGAGATTTTACAGAAATATCGATTCGCAGCAATATTTGTATTTATGTTTTGATACTATCTAATAAACGTGTTTTATAATAAACGTTTTTTTCTGTAGGTATTATTTTTATTATATTATAGTTAGTAAGAGGTAGTGCCACACTGCATGCTTGCATGCAGCCGAATTGGACCGGCACGACCGGAGAGGTACCTCTCGCTTACACGAGACCGGCATAAAGTGTCAGCTGTGCTATCGCGTTTCTTGCGGTGTGTAACCATGGAGGTGGAAGGAGAAAGGAGTGCAGCGCATCTTTATAGCATCTTTATAGCCTATGGGCGTCGGTAGTCATGACAATGGCACAGACTGCTCGTATTCCCCTCTATACCATAAGAATAATAATAATATTTTTATTGTAATTAAGGATTGTAATCATTTCTAGCGAAACCTGTATCAGAGACATTAAACTATTACACCTATCTATAGGTACTAGGTAGGTATATGTAATCTATATCATGTTACGATAGATCAACGAGCTTTTAATTTTCGCAGATTGCATGCAGATTTTGTGCTGTCCTCTTTTACCGCATTACATCTCCTTAAAATGTTACTGGTGACTGAACACGCGAGAAAACCGCACGAAATGCGACAGAACAGCTGTAACATGGACGGCGCTCACTTGAGTAAGAAGTCCGTGCCCGATCATGCTCAATCCGGCTGCAATGTAGCATAGCACTACCTCTTACAGCGAAAACAAATTATTCCCATTAATAAGAAACGCCATTAAAAGAAATATGTCGATGATTAATATGAGAGTTCAATTAGAATATAATTTAAAGCAAACATTAAAATAACGATACATCACAAAACCGCCACGAGCGTTAAGTATTAAAACAAAGCTTAGTTCGCCATTCTTACCGCGGGCTGTTACAAAACGAAACAAAGTGTAAAGATCAACATTCGAAGACTAAAATAACGTTGGACGATATTCAAAACTCTTTGGAATTACTACGCTATTTGTTGCCGTCCATTCAGTAACTCAACACTTCTTTGTAATCTATGGTTATAGGTATACGGAATTATTAGTTGAATATAAATTTGGAATGTCCACGCCTAGGGTATCGTTTACACGTGTCTATGACTGGCTTTATTTATGGTCCCGCTCAACGCTCAGCTGCAAATGTTTTTGGAAGACGCTTAATGCTTTGCACGTAATCTTAAGCTAATATATAGTTTTATATGCCATTTAGTCCGGTCTTAGTGATTTAATGTCGATTTCGAGATAAAATCGTGAGCGTTGGAATAGATTAAGACTCTGTTGCAATAAAATCTAAAGATAACGGATTAACACTAATTTATTATTAGCATTTTGTTTGGATAAGTGGTTAGACGAGTACTAATATAAATAATGGCACAAGAGAGATTTTCAATAGATGAAATTGTGTATTTTGAATAAAATAAATAATTTAATATAATTAATGTTTTAAATATCTAATTATGTTCACCATAATTACTAAAAAAATGTCACATTATATAAGTTATATTAATATAAAAACAAAAACAGTATTACGTATGCAATTCGTATTTAATAACAAATATAAGTACCTATTAATATTTTATTAAAATTTAGTACTTATAATGGCTTTTTGTGGTTTCTTCCGGATGATCTCATGTACCTAATTACTTCCTTTTTTCGGGTTAAAAGGTATTCTATGTTATTTCAGATTGTAATTTATACAGGCGCCAAATTGTATCCAAAACCGTTTAGTACTTAGTTTTGCATGAAAGAGTTAAAAAATACAAGATCACGTACTTGAATGAGTTGCAGGATTACACGATCGTAAAACTGTGTACAAAGGCTATTTTAAAATACATAAAGTCTAGTCAATAAAGACTTGCGAAGATTAACACCATACAATTAGTTGTAAGCACATTAATTACTGGAAACACCAGAAACGATGAACAAAAGGCAATACACCTTGTTAATCTGATCCGTGTTATTGCAATGCAACTTACGATTTATTACAAAGAGAGCTGTTAAGAAAGTGCTTCAGCGGTGGAATCGCTGAATCTGAGTTAGAATGTTTAAAACAAAACATGATTTATCGTCGGCGTAGGTACCTTTGATGCTTACGCGAACACTTCGTGCAAAATGGAATTCTAGTTTCACACGCAACAAAATGTACTCATTATCTGATGAACTCCGCGAGGCTTGTGAGGCTGACTATCTGGCTAAAGATTCATAATAAGTACAAACTACAAGTGTATTAAAGGCTTTAGGAATTCGACTATTTAGCAACGTGCATGCTTATTATACAAAGTGTATTTTTGATCACAGCACTACTTACACACTACTCAGCTATATATATTTTGATATTTTATAAGCCTCAGTCCTCACTCCGTTTTAATATCGTCACCACTTCTTGTCAGCTACGCCTGACCAAATTAAAAATTAAATAAATTTGAAGGAAATATTGAAGCGAAGAAATTTTTAAATAGTATCCTTACATAATGTTACCTATATTTAATACCAAATCTATACTAATGTTATAAAAAGGTATATTTTTTGTGCTACTGATACGATTTTAACTATTACTTCACTAGTAAAATGCTATTATTAGAAAGTAACAATGTTATATATTATGATTGTTTTTTTTTCTTTGAATCCCAACAAATGTCTCGTCTAATTATAATTAATTTAAAAATCTACACTGTAACGATATCAATTTCACATAATATCTGCGTAACTGTAGCCAGTAGCCCATGTAGGAGGGAGGACGGTGGAGGGCAAGGCATCTGTATAGCCTCTGTGCGGATGTCTATGGGCGTTGGTAGTCATAAAAATTACTCCGACTACTCGTTTGTAGTTATAGTTTAAGAATACAATAAAAGAACTGAAATAGAACGTACACAAAATATCACATGACGCAATGTAAATAAGAGTGGTGCAATGAAGGGGTGTTGGGTATCTAGGCCAGAAGACCGCAGACGAAACCACGCTCTGCTAACTTTTGGACTGATATTTTAATTTTTGTCACGTAACACAACATATCTTTAAAAATTCAAGTTGCTAAAATAAAACATAAATGATGACGTAGCAAAATATAAGCAGTGACTCAGTCGAAATGTGCTGTGCCAGTAACTCAGAGGATTGAAAACATGATGAAATAATATCACTTATCCTTAATATTCCTATAAACTGAAATAGGACATAAGTTTTGGAATGGCTCAATATTATAAGCAGAGTGGTGCAGTGGAAGCGTGCTGGGCCCATAACCCAGAGGTCCGTGGATCGAAACCACGCTCTGCTAACTACCGTTTTGACTTTTAGTTTTGTGCAATCTTATGACTTACCCTTAATATTCGCCTAAAATAGAACACAAATTACGAGATTGCAGAATATAAGCAGAGTGGCGCAGTGGAAGCGTGCTGGGCCCATAACCCAGAGGTCCGTGGATCGAAACCACGCTCTGCTAACTACTGTTTTGACTTTTAGTTTTGTGAAATCTTAT
>LUGF01013001.1:205565-225780 GCA_001625245.1 Calycopis cecrops
GCTTGTTTTCGCAATATTTTACACCCACCAACCAGCGTTTCATATTTGCTGGATTTATATTATAATCACTGTGTTCGCATAAATCTGGTGTGTATCGTAAAGTGCTCGTAAATATTCATCATCAGCGAACAATGTGCAGGAATTATCTGCGGATATGCGGCTCTGGGCGTTTTAGAGTTGCGTGACAATATTCTCCGGCCAAGAACAAGATATGTAAACGGTTTCGCTGGTCGATATAAAGTATAAAATGCATTGCAGTTGTGTTTTTTGCACGAGTGTACTAAAGGTACTGTCGCGGTGTAAAAAGTACCTTTACTTTATAATACTTTTTTAACCTTACTTAATTTGCTGTGAAAAGAAGAGACTTGGTTCGGGGGTCGAAAGGGGGACGTCGGTCCCCCTTTCGACCCTCGCTTCACTCCCTCGCAAATGAGTGAGATGCATCCCGATATAAGAGTTATAATAGCTAATTTAACTATTATCATCATGATCGAAAAGAACGCGGGTTCCGATTTCACTTTTATTTTTCATATCACACGCCTTTAATTGTCTTTTAACCGGTGGACTTTAATAACAACCTCTGAGTTTTAGTTCTAAGAATTCGCTCTAAATCTCATAAACGTACTACGTTATATATTTCGTAAATTAAGTGAATTCAAATTGTCTTTTTAACTATTAAATTAAATTAACTATTTGATGAAGATGTTGAATTTGCATACGTTTATAAAATACATGAATATCAAAATGTTGGTAAATTTTTCTCACTAAGTAGGCTTATAATAAAGTCTAGTGATCTAAGTTTGGTGTATAAAAATCGTCCAATCGCGTGTCAAATCACGCCACAGATCATCCCCAATCACCTCGGAGATAATCTGTGCATCACGCAAAAATGCCGTTAACCCGAGATAGAAGGAAAAATTATGAAAACGGGGCCAGCGAAAAACAAAACTTGGAATTTTTGCAATAGATTTTTTTAGTAATTTCAAAATCTATAAAACGTCTCTTACCTACTTATTATTCTTTTTACGTCAAATTCACAGGAGTTTTTCGATAGATATTTTTTTTTATTTTATATAATTCAGATTTTTTAAGATAAGAACATTAAAAAATATGGAAAATGGCATGAGGGGTCAATAGACTCTATCTAATCATCAGTACGAAATTAATTTCGCGTTTTTGTAGACAATGTATATCGTAAAATGGCAAGTAACGTAGTCAAATTACAAGAAAATTAATAAAATATATTTCATTCTAAAACAATTTTGTCTGCAACAAAGTTGAATCAAGCTAAACAAACTTACAGACACAGTTTAAAGTGTTGTGCAGGCAGCCAGCGCGCGCTGCGGGGAGTAGCAGACTTTACAGAAGAGAACTGTACGCTACGCTTTTTTTGCGACAGTCGGACGACTGTCACAAAAAAAAGCGTAACTAGAGTTACGCTTAGTCAGTATGTGTACCTACCAAGGTTTTCTTAAAATCGTTTCCATAAATTGTCTTTTATTTTTTTAATGATAATAAAGATTTAAGCATATCGTTAATCATATTATCTCTAATTCTGCATGTTACAGCTTTTTTTGTGTTCCTAAGTCAATCAGGAATACGCATGTGCGTAATCCACTTTAGGTAAATGCTCAGGGTCACAATCTTTTAAAACAAACTTCTACACTGATGTACATAGTAGCATCAAGAAGATAATTTCGAAAAGCTTAATCTTAATAGTATATTTGTCTTTAGTTTACGCGAATATTACTCATTATATATTTTTTTTTTGAAATGTGTGGACTTTACACACTACGTTAGTCTAGCCCCGTGCTAAGTGCCGTAAGGACTTGTGTTACGGGTACTAGAAAACGGAATATATTTAATTTGTTTTATAAATTTAAGAAATTTTATATATTTAAGATTTTTATTATAGAAATGCAAATAATACATATATAAACATCCATGACCAAGGCGGGAGTCGAACCCGCGACCCCTGGCGCAACATGCTCCACTTATCCGAGCCCTGAACCACTGCGCCAGCCTGGTCGTCATAACAACTGTAACGGATTTTATCGTAGTTTATTCCATTATTCAACAGGCCCGACGTTTCAGAGGCGTTACAGCAACCATGATCACGGGCGGACTGAGATGACAGGTGTCCATTTGTCGCAAGTTATTAAAAATACCCGAAAATTTATAATTATTTAGTTGCAAAAAGTGCTTAGGTAATCTTGTCTTGAGGTATTATGTTTGGTATTTGATTTGATTATTTTGGATCCGAAGCAGAGGAAAGCACCCAGCCATTTTTTTTATTCTTCTATTGAAATTTGGATATTTTTTTAAATTTCGATAACCTCACGGACCATATTTGGCAGGAATCGGTGTTCTATGGTGAGGATTTGAGATTTGTCAAACCTAATGTAATGCTGGGGGCTTCAGTGTGGTCACAGACAGCAGATTTAGTCACACGACATTTAATATCCGCTATATGTTATTTGCTATGAATTTCATATGCAGATAAGTATAAATTTATGTGCATAATATGAATTTCGAGCTAAAACTTCGAAGCAGTTTTGGATCAACAAAATGTATTATTTTGATAATATCATAAAAGCACTGTACGGATATTTCTAGTTAAAATATATTAATAAACATATTTACCATATTATGGACATAGAATAAATAAATAATACTATATTAAATATAGAAAACGTTTGCTTACAGTATGAAAAACATTTGGCTTTCCAAATAAGACGAATTCTTTGCTTCGATATCATAAAATAAATAGGAATACAATCCGTATGTATGGATATATCTGTATCATTATGGAAATATACGATATCTGATATATAAAACTGTCGTTACCCTTTTTGTTGGTTACCTCTTGGGAATATACTATAATATAGGTACTCCAAAAGAGCTAGACAGATTTTTATGAAATTTTCTGTGCTTTTCTTTGATCGAGTTATATATTTGATCGAAGGTATATTCGGTAGTAGGTACAGGTATTTAAAGGGAATCATAACTTTTTTATGTTGTGCTAATCGGTGGAACCTTTAAAGGTAGCATGACACTGTCTTACTGGTCAGTGGACCCTATAATGATGATGCTCCATATGACGTGGAAACCGTAATATTGTATTCAAAGCGTAATATGCTCTTCAAACGGAAATTGTGCAGAATTATGTAAATTAGGTGAAATTATTTAAGATGGTTACTGTCGACTGATCGTCAGTGAATCATTAAGGACCCACCCGCAGGCTTCGCGTGACAGGAGCGAAATATTAATAATTTGGGATACAATTAGGAAGGATAGCCGCGGAGGGGCTTTTTGGATTTTCGTGTTGTTAAGGTCCACAAGGGATCAATTCCTACGCCATATTTTATGGATTTTGAGGTACTGTTCTTGGTGATTTGCAGTTGAAATAGAAGATAAATAGTAAAATAAAAACGTTTATTTTGCAAAGTACGGATAGTAGAACAAATAACAATTAACAATCAATGTTCTACAAAGTAGATATTGCAAAATTTGTACCAAGCTCAGCATTTGCTGACATACCTACATGTCAGCACCGATCTCCCGCTTGAGCCATATGGTGACCACACGAATACGCCGACGACAATAAACATTTACTATAAACTTATATAAACTATATAAGTTTATTAGTATATAAACTAACTAGTATATTAAGTATATAAACTATATAAGTTTATTGTCATGGCGCATATAAACTATATAAGTTTATTAGTATATATATAGTATAGTATATATAAGTAGTAGTATAGTGTACTACCAACACTTAATATTGATTTTAAAGCCAAATTTGCACAAACAAAAAGTTATCGTAAAACTAGTGACGTAAAAAAATGTACTTTAAATATTATGTCTGAAAGATACATTGGCAGAATGTCACATAGGTGAATATACCTCAAATGGAAAAGGAGAAGTAGGAAGTACAAACGTCAAACAGCATATTGGTAAGTCTGAGAGTCGTTATGCCTATTTCAACTTTTAAAATAGGATTCGCATTAAATATAAGTTCTTTAAAATCTCATACTCGTAAATGTTTCTAAGTACAAATTGCATTATTTTGAGCCTGAATAAGCTGAGAAGGCGAAGGGAGTCATCAGTTTTTAGTACAAGGGGGCAAACGACTAGTCGGAGCCATTTTCATCATTACCGACGTCCATAGACAGCCGCATAGAGGTTTAAATGTAGATGCATTGCCCTCCTTCTTCCTTCTACTTCCATGGGCCATCGGCTACTTACACACCGCACGAAACGCGTAGAGACAGCTGTGCTGTCGCGTTTTATACTACATTTTTAGAACTGTTTTTTTTTGGGTTTATTAAACAAAATGCTTATATTTTCCAGCAAATTCGGGAAAAAAGATTACTAAAAAGATCTGTTCAAAGAAGTTTTTTAAGAATTATGTTATTTATCAACCATAAAAATATGTAAATACAACAACAAAACAACAACGAAAGAAAGAAATTATGAGCGCTCATAATTGCAAAATATAATAATTATTAATATATACGCGATATCAATTATCAGAAGCGACAGGCATTAAATAAGTCGCCAGCCGAGTTCGGAGGTTCTTATCGGCTGGCGTATCGCTAACAATGAGAGACATCTCGTTAAAGTGCACCAGACTAACATCTTAATGCTATGAAGGGTCGTGTCTGCCCAGCGTGATGGTAACGCCGCATTGTAATTATTCATACCGAATGACAACTTACTCGGAACCTTGGGTGCGGCGCATTTATCATTAAAAAAAGGGCTTTATAACAATCTTTATGTTAATTTGATCAAACCGCATTTATCACGGTGTATGCGTTCGGATCTGGACGTCATTGGATATCGGCTACTCTAAGTCTAAGACTAATGTCGGAAAATCCAGAACCGTTATGCGTAATTCCTATCGCCTGTTAAATCAGCTGCCACCCACGCTATTTTCAAAACGAGACAAGAGCTGTACACAGTTATTTCTTAAATTCTTATTCATAATTTGTCTGTCTTGTTGTCAAGTAGGTAAGCATGTTCAACCACCGTGACGTCACGGGTTCCAATCGGTCGGCCCAAAAATGTTATTGGGATTTCTCAATTTCTAATAACTGCCCGCAGTCAAGAACCCCCGAGCCTAGGAGAGCACGTTGAGCCGTCGGTCCTGCGCTTGTTTTCTCTCCGGTCGTGTCAGACTGCCATCCCATTGAATTATGAGAATAAGGGAATAGAGAATGCACTATAATAATATGTCTACGCAGACGGCTCGTCTTTATAGAGACTAGGAAATTCGGCTAGGATGACATTATAAATATTACTAATTTATAAACAAAAAACTGAATTCAGTAATTCAACTAGGTAAATTTCTAATCAAACAGAAATAATAGAAGAAATACATGTTATACGAGTTCAACAACGTTCTTAAACGATTTTGTAATCACTAAAACGTTGGCGTCGAGTACACCAGACCTTAGGCGGCGTACAAACAGGTAGAATTTTAAATTGACATCTGACAGGTGTCCCGAGTCAAATGTAATTCAACCGGGCGGCGACGTCGATGCGCGTAAAAAGTCAACCTTTACGATGGTCGAGTGAACAAAACAAAACAAATAAGACATGTCAATGCCCACGCCTTCGGTATGGTAACCTGATATGAGCAGACGGATACATTTAACACCAGCCAGGTCCGTAGCGGTCGAGAATCGCGTGCGACCAGGGCATTAGGCGCAGCGACGAGCGATGCGGCAACCGAAGGACCCCGATTCTGCGCACGTAACTTATACAGACTATAATCTTAGTAAAGACTACTAGATGTCACGCACTTGTCCCGTGCACGGTGATAGTAAGCTCCTTGATAGCATAAGTTATGGTTTGCAATTACAAAAGGGAATCGATATTAGAATATAAATGTACTGCGATGTTGCCGAGTAAAATATGATCGGGTATCGATTATTATGTTTATTTTCTTACTAGTTGATAATAAATGGAAATTGACGATTTATTGGACGAGTTGCGACAGCACGACTTCGAATTCTGCCTACGGCTTTATATATAAATCGGACTCTGTAATATCTACTGACTGGTTTTCGTTTTGAGGTTTTTGTATAAAAGAAATGTTCACATTGAGAATGTTCAATTCAGTAATAAAAATCTATTTTAGAAGAAATCTATCTTCTTAAAAAAAGTATAAAATAATTAGTATAAGACAATTAGTATCACCCAAGAAATGTATTAATAATATAATTAATTTGTCTAATAGTGGTACGTAAAGACACATTCATTGCCTTTAGAAACATTTTATATTGTGAAAAAACTCACGTTTCAAAATCTTCTTCAAGTGGACAAAAAACTATAAAATATCATTGTTAGAGACTAATTATCAATTATTTTTGTAAATTTACTTGTAATTTTTATTAAACAAAATTTCAAAAGCTTAAATCAATATAGTTTTGTTATCTTAAATCTAATACATTTTTAGTCCAAAGACGATGTTTAAAAAATACACATCCCTGAAAATAAGAACAGCTTTTGAAAATATACATAAGTATTTTGAATTATACACATTTTTTGTATTTTTTTAATTACACATCAGTCTAACATGTCCTATACCTTAGCATCCCATCCGCTCGCCCGTGTCATGAAAGTGGATACTTTTATATCCGACTCATTGTTCTGTTACAAATTTGTCAGTGATCTTTACATTAAACTTTTTCTTTCAAAAGACGCGTCATAATCCCGGTGTAAGTGGATATATGGACCACACAAACATACATTTGATACGTTCGAAATGTTAGATAATCAATTTCTTATTGAATTTAACCGTAAGCATTACATGCCACGAATCGGCGGTTTCCCGTTTCCCCTTTTGTGGTTTTATCTAACGTGGTGTCGTTTTTCTGTAAACAAGCATTGTTTGCGTCATTTAAATGTATCAAGTGTAATTGTTCGTAAGCAAAGTGTTATTTATCATTACAACAAATTAATGACGTTACGACAACGAGCCTTACTAGCTGTTCGCCCGCGTCTTCGCTTGCGTGGTAGAAAAAAAAATTGTACTTAACATTTGGAGCCGATGGTACTCTTCAGCCCTTCAACTATCTCCATACTAAATATTACATCGATCCGTTGATCCGATTTGATGTGAAAGAATGATAAACAAACAAACACACTTTCGCATTTATAATAATAGTAAAGATTAATAAACATAGACTAACTTTAGTCCAAGTATTAAACTAAAATTCTAACTTGACAGATTTAGAGAGAAGTTGTTGTTTATTAGTAAGGCTGTTAGTGTTTTCTGTTGAGTGACTCTTTTTTTCAGAGATAAGACAGTTGATGTTATCATAGTACGAACGTAAAGTAACATGAGTATTGCAAGAGCTTCAAGCTGAATTGCAACCGAATTGGCCCGGCACGGCCGGGTTTGCTCCCGCTTACACGAAACCGGCGTAAAGTGACAACTGTACTGTCACGTTTCGTCGAAGGCAACGCATCTGTATAACTTCTAGGCGGACGTCTATTACGTCGGTCCGGTCTTGGCTTCGATTGCTCCATTATAAAAAATGACCATTTTTTTTATAATAATACAGTGTATTATAAATATAATAATACAATGTACATGTAATAATAATACAGTGTGTTATAAATATAATAATACAGTGTACATGTAATAATAACACAGTGTGTTAACGATGATGATGTTCAAGTAACATTATATCATAACATAGCAAGTTTAAACTTTCTTACACTCGGCACAAACTCCGGTTATGTTTTATTCATACTAAACTGTTTTAGAGCACATACCTTCATGTCACGACTTGATAATGCGACGCATATGTTAAACAAAATATACATTTTAACAGCTTAGTGCCGACATTCGTAAACATTGCAACCGGGCCAGCACACACACAAACGAGAAATCGGAGCCATTTTCATGAGTAACGACGCCCATAGATATCCGCATATCCGCAGATACGTTGCCTTTCTTCCTCCTCCCTCCTCTATGGGCTACCTGCTTACGAAACGCGACCGCACAACTGTCCCTATACGCCGGTATCATCAGGCGAGTCCTCCCCGGTCGTGCCGGCCCGATTTGGCTGCATGCATGCAGCGTAGCATCAACAAATTAAACAAGTAATTTAAATGGCTGATCATGCATGTATGCAGCGGCACTAGCTCTAACGAATACAGTTTTTTTGGGCTCGACAGTCACCGACGCCCGACGTCCATGGATTTCCGCTTGCAGATAAAAAGTAAAATTACGTGTATAGACGCATTGCCCTCCATACTCCTCCTTCCTACATGGGTCACCGGCTGCTTACACACCGCACACACTGCTGTCTTTATGTCGGTGTCGTGTAAGCGGGAGCTAACCCGGTCCTGCCGGGCCAATTCGGCTGTACGCATGTATGCAGCGTGGTATTACCTCTTACTAAATATAAGGTATGTACTACACGGACGCCGTAAGTTGGGACCTTGCAAAAATTTCATTCCCCGCTCTCTACCCCCGCACCACCCCCGATGTCGCCATATTAGAGCGACACCGGGGGAAGTGCGGGTGTGGAGAGCATTCTTCGCATTCTTGCCAGGTCCCAACTTACCACGTCCGTGTAGTTTAGTAGTAGTGTATTTATTTCCATTACTGACGTTCGTATTTGTAAAGGCCCAGCAACACATGGCCCGCTCAGCTAGTAAAGTATAAATTACAAAATGTACTAAAGCATGGATCTTTATTCATCCTATCAAAGGAGATCCGCCTTTTCTTCACCGATCCAATTTAGTTCGGGATTGAGTCCATTCAAAGGTTTGAAATGTGAAACGCTACCTGCATATAGAAACACGCAGTAGTGACCAAATGAGACAACTTTGTATCTCTTGTTATAAGACAAGTAGGTAATAATAGTAAGAGATAGTGCCACGCTGCGAGTAATAATAGTACGAGGTAGTGCCATGCTGCAATGCAGCCGAGTCGCGCTTTCACGACCGGCGAAGTGTCTCTCGCTTACACGATACCAGCATAAAGTGTGTGCTGTCGCGTTTCATGAAGCCATATTTCGTGGCCCATAGCGGGCGAGAAGGAAAGATGGCAACGCTGCATAACCTCTATGCGGATGTCTATGAGCGTCAGTATTCACGAAAATTACTCCGACTGCTCCCTAGCCCCCCATATAATTTAAAAAGAAGTACCTGTCACTAATGTCGTCGCTACAGATTAAGTAGATAAATTAATATCGACGTAATTGGTACGGTTAAAATGTGCCTTAATCAAGGAAAAGTAAAAATAAAAAAATCCGATTCGAGTTATTTACAAATTAAGATAGAAAGGCGTTCTGTTTGAATAAACAATTCTGTGGTTTCTAAATAAAGATAAAAAAAGAACTTCAAAAATTCTAAATTTGTTTGTTGCGTTTTATCATCGTTGTTTAATTGCTTTTTTATTGTACGAGAGGGAAAACAATCAGTCAGAGTCAATTTCATGATTACCGACGCCCATAGACATCCGCATGAGACCCGCAGATGTGTTGTCCTTCTTCCTCTTAGGCTCTTCTTCCTTCCTCAAGGCAACTTACAAGCACGACATGCGACAGCACAGCTTGCTTATAATTTTAAAAAGATAACAAAAAATGCATATTCGGAAATATGCTTTACCTTTGAAACTTTAAAAACGTGGCTTCAGTTGCAGTCAGGTCCTGTCCAGATATATAAAGTATCTTAATAAAAATAAAAGTAGCAGGGTTTATAAGTGTAAGCACCGTTTGATCTCAACAGCGAACAGAAGTTGGAAGCGATTACGGCAATATTAAAAAAGTTGATAGCGCTGCAAATGAGCGCTCCGATATGGTTAGAGTGTAAATGGAATGAAAAGCTTAAACGTTTTATGATTTATATTTTTAACTCGATGCATGATCTAGATAGATATCCGTTACTAAATAGTAGTTGATTAATTATAATGTCTATTATTATTCCCGTTATTCTTTAATATTCTTCTCAGTCTGTCTTATATTGCGCATTGTTTTCCAATGGTACAATCGAAAATAATTTCTTTTAGTATCTACGTCACGAAAGAAATTAGGTATTCAGTTCATCATTTGGCAGAAAAATGTTTTTTCGTTAATAATGAAAATTCTAAAACAAACAAGTCAATAGATAGGGCATTAGTGTGGCTACACCTAGTTCTAACCAGCTAAAACTAGGTGTAGCCACATTTCAGGTTTTAGCCGTAACATAGGTATCTATGATGTTTCACTAGGTACCTGAGCCTGTACCGTACATTTTTAGCTTTGTTTTTATGACGGAAAGTTCTGCACCTTTATTTAAGGCAGTTACTTTATTTTGGGCTCCTAAGATATTAGAGGTAAATATGAGGTGTGAAAGTACCGGGGAGAGATTACTGACTAACTCGTACTTTACTACTTAATTTTCATATTCTTTACCTTATATATTATATTCTTCCAATATATTAAATAATATAAATCAATAATAATTATTATCCTCTAAATTGTCTGTAGTGGTAAATATCTGCAATACTATTTGTCTAACATAATATTATTATATTATGTTAATGGTTACATTTTGCCTTTTAGTAACTAAACCCCTAAATCATAAAATATACATGGGTACATACGATATATGCTAAAGCTGGCCTGTTGGAACTGTCAGAGATAAGTGAATAATATCTTATTTTAACGATAATTTCAAAAACATAAAAACCAGCACCAACCAGCAAATATAGTATTTCATAAAGTATACTTTTTGTAGTATACCGCGCAAAAAAGTGTTAAAGTAAGTGAGATGTCCGAGTGTAAGAAAAAATATCTTCGTCGCTTTATAAAATCCTACTTACTTATTCAATAAGCGTTCACGCTGCGGGTAAGATATATAAGCCACTTTGTTTTAAAGAAACTACAGACATTTGTCACGGTGCATCCGTATTCAGAGAATGCTAAGTGTGCGGTGTGTGCCTCGCGATACAATCGACGTCAGAAATATCTTATCAGTTAAAAAATCGGGACCTTTTAATATTATGCGCACGCACGGCTTTGGGCTAGCAGATACTCATTTAGAGATTTTTTACGTTGACTGTATCCTGTCAAGTAGTATAAGTAGTATAGGTCTGTACCGACGTTGCCATCGATTCGTAGTTATAGGATGAACGGAGAGGAGATAGATTTTTATAGCTAGAACAGAGCCTTTGATACGGTGACATGAAATGTGGAATGTATGCGAATAACAGGCACCGGGGAAGACCAAGATCAGATTAACCGGGCTCTGTCCGAAGGTGGTTTCAAGAGTCTTCGCAGCGCGCGTGTGTAAGAATGGTGATAATATTTGGCACTCTGATGTCTCTGCTTACCCCTTAGAGCAGGGTCCAGAATTTCTAGAATTTAAAAGCTCCGCGGAATAGCGGAAGCGGTCACAGAATATTTGAGAAAAAAACAAACCGTATTCATGTAATATGTATAATATAAAAAATATATAAAAAATATTAGGAGATGTAGGTAAGTGACGTAAGCGCGGTAAAATGTAAAAGCGTTACCCCGATCACAAATATTTCACACAATTTTACTCTTCATATTTTTTTTTCATAATAATTAGGTCGTTAACGTTCTTGAGGAGTAAATTCCAATGTTCGTATATATTTCCAATGTTTGAATATATTTCCAATGTTTGTATATATTTCCAATGTTCGTATATATTTCCAATGTTTGTATAGTATTCATAAAATCCTCCCCAAATCACCACGTTTTAGAAGAATGGACGATTGTGAAGTACAAACATTTTAGTTTATAAGCAAAACATTTATTTTAAAGCGTTCGAAATAAACAATTTCCTTGTCGGTACAGTCGCTAAGAAAAACAAATACAATTCTAACGTTACAATAAAGGGAGTAAAGAGGCGTTACATCTAAATTTTACAGCAAGCGTGGCCCGCGCAAACAAATTTCACCTATTCCCGAATCCTGGTGCCATTTCACGCCCTATTTTATGTTTTGTACACCCTATTCTGTATTTACGTACTTCACAATTGAAATTCAAATGTAAACACACCTTTATAAGGTTTAAATTTACAAAGTTCGTTTTATTTCAAACGCCAGACTAGGTTTAAGTCTGGAATAATAAACGCGATATGAAAACGAAACGCGTGGATAAAAAACATATGTGACACATCGGTATGTATACATACAACTTACCATGTATCCAATAACGCTTACACAATACCGGCGTAAAGTGACAGCTGTGCTGTCGCGTTTCATGCGGTAAGTAGCCGTTGGCCTATCGGGGGAGGAGGAGGTCGGGGGGCAACGAATTTGTAAACGGATGTCTATGGGCGTCGGTAGTCATGGAAATGGCTTCGATTGGTCGTTTGTCAACTTATGTTATAAAAAAATCTATTTGTCTAAGTATTAATATGTAAGTATTATTTATTATTGATTAAGAATTGGGTAATTGCTAAACAACTACGACTTATAAACCATTCATTGTATCAATATAATTAGTGTCTCTCGTATGAACGTAATAACTGAGTACAATATAGAATAGTTTATCTTCATCCAAATGAGTGGTTTTCAATGTGTGGGTGCCGCCCTGTGGCCGCACAGCACACTTGGACAAAATCTCAATAAACTCTAATATACAATAAAGCGGCTGTCAGCCGTCTTATTTTACTATGGTAATATTATACCGCTTTAGTAAGAGGTACCTAGTGTCATTTCTGTCGAATTGTGCTGGCACGACCGTGGAGGTATCTATCGCTCACTTGAAACGGCTTATAAAGAACATTACTGACATGCCGCATTTGTGGGGTTTGTGAATTTCCGGCGACCTGTAGGAGAAGAGGAAATGAGGACAACGCTCCTCTCATATCGATGAAGCTGCACTGACCTTCAGTCCTTAGCGTAATTTCTATCTAAAAAAAAAAAGGACAACGTCGTTGCACCAAAATTATGTGAACGTCTATGAGCGTCGATATCCATAAAATAGCTCATTTGTCAGGTATAGTATCAGGTAAGTACATAGGCATATATTATGTTTACGCATTGAATTATCATTATATCTGGCCCGACTCAATATAGGATGTAGTTGAAAATAATTTCCAAGTACAAAGCAACTAATACCGAATAAAAACATGACTTAAACGTTTATCTTTATTTAATGACTTATACACGACCTTTACACATTGTAATAAACCAATTTTGACGGATTTTATCGCGGTTTTTCAAATATTTTTCAATCCTTAAATAAACTGCTATAAAATCCGTCAAAATAGTTACAACGTATCTGTATTTTTACGTTCATTCTTTGTTAAATATAATTCCTTCCGTAAAGCAGATGTCGCCATCTATCGTTCATCTTCTTTAGTGAAACAGAAACAGTGAGAATTAAAAATAACAATGTAAAAGAAACATTTGTAGGAAAGCCGTTGTTAACAAGCTTAAAGCGTCACCCGCTGATGTCGCTGTCAGCTTTATTATTTTTAATGAAAAGCTCGGTGATTTTAAAACAGAATTCATCTATACGTAACAGGTTTTATTTTTTATAGTATAAGATGACAGACTGCTCGTTTGTGCGCCGCATTATACTAGATAAAAAGGGGCAAACGAGCGATCGGAGCCATTTTAATGACTACCTACGCCCATATACATCCGCAAAGATGCTATACAGATGTGTTGCCATCCATCCTCCTCCATTGCAATGTCTTTTATTGAAAAAGAATCGTCTTCTTTTTTATGGAATAACTCCAGTCATAATGGTAAGTATGGAGACAGTCTCCATACTTACTATTAGACCGGGGATAAATCAATATGACAATAAGAACCGTGAACCGTTGTCATAGATAGCAATCAATGTCACCTCGCGGACGCCCACCATGTTTGTAATTTCGCAGCATCTATGCTTTAAATCCCGAACAAAATAATGGTATGATAAACAAGATTCTGTTCTAGGCACTCATATACAGTTGTTTTTAAAACACCAGCAAGCTATATAGATAGCTATATTAATTAAAAACAGCATTCGTTCTACCATGTATAACCATGATTGCTGTAAAGTTAACGTCGGGCTCCAAAAATAATTAAATAAACCGCAATAAAATCGCTGAAGTAGTTTTTATTACAATATACTAGCTTCCGCCCGCGACTCCGTCCACGCGGATGTCGGTCTTCGCGTGGATGGATTTTTTTTTTCTACGTATTTTTCTAGGATAAAAAGTATCCCATTTTATGTCCAGGATAATAAGGTATAATTATATCAAGTTACATCGAAATCGAACCGTTAGTTTTTACGTGATGCCTGAACATACAGACAGACAGACAGACAGACAGAAATTTTTTTAATCGCATATTTGGGTTTGGTATCGATCCAGTAACACCCCCTGCTATTTATTTTTTCACTATTTTCAATGTACAGAATTGACCCTTCTACAGATTTATTATATAGTATAGAATAGATATAGATATAGATATAGATATAGATATAGATATAGATAAAGATATAGATATAGATTATTTAATTTAATAAAAGCTGGTTTTAAAACTTTTGTCATTATATTAATTTTTTACTTTTTTTTATTTGGATATAAAACATTAATCCAGACAATATGGATTTCATTTCCTATCTAATACAGAACGTCCCAGCCTCGCGCGTTGTCAGACCGAATAAACTTCCAAATCGATTCCACAGCTGAGAGTGACACTCTTAGATAAGGTTTACACGCGCACCCGTTTCAAAATTTGCATAAAGAAAAGCGAGGAATACAAATAGATAGGTAAACACACATAAACATTCAGATGACGTATTTGTGAAATATGTACCCATTGTGTATGTGTAGGTACGTTACCGTTTAGAATTGCTATGTTAAAGGAACGTATCGTCACTTCTTCGTGTTAATTCTATATCTATACTTGATGCGCTCCGCGGTTTCACATCCCTCAAATTTCGATCCTGTATCGAGATGGACCTCTTCCTCCTCGGACCTACCCGTTATGCACACAAAATTTTATGAGAATCTTAAACGACTAGACCAATTTTGACGAAATTTTTTGTGTGTATTGATGGGGATTTGAGAATGATTTAAATGGGTAAAATAAATCGGTCGGGCAGCTAGTATATATAATATAGAGATAAATAAAGGGCAAACCTGACTTACTTATTTATCAAAGCACAGAAGAAACAAAACGAAACAAATAAAAACAAAACAAAAATCTAAAATGAAGGAGACCTTCACTCAGCAGTAGCTGGTTACAGGTTGAAGAAGAGAAAGAGAGAAAGAGAACCGAAACTACTCTACATAGAAACTTGAAATTTGATACAGGCATTCTTTTCATGATCAAGAAATTCTACCCTTGAGGTGGTGAAGTTTACACATTACGCGGGAAAAACAGCGGGGGACAGCAAATTAATAGTATTCAATAATTATACAATTTACGCTGTTTTTATGTCATAAAAAATAGTAGAAATAGTATAAAAAGTATGATCCATTTAAGAGTGATTAAGATTTTAGAAAAGAGAGGCAAGAATTTTATTTAGACGTATACAAGCTTCGTAATTAGTCACTTACCATCACTCAGACTGCTTATTTTAAATAATAGGAGCAAACTAGCAGGCGAACATAGACATCCGCAAAACCACAATTATTTTCATTCACAATAATTAAAACTCACAACTCCCGCTAATAACAACACAAGTCTATGTGAACGTGTACACGTTTATCTAACATCTGATTTATAATTTCCATTTATTCCGACAGGCTTACAAATTTTAGCGCAGCCACAAGACGAACGCTTGGTCCGTGCGCATCTCATTCTTTCTCGGGGATAATTATTTTAGTAATTTTTTAGGGTTCCGTGTCTCAAAGAGATAGAACGGAACCCTTATAGGATCGCTTTGTTGTTCGTCTGTATGTACGTCTGTCAAGACCTTTTTCTCTAGAACGCGACACAACTGTTACTTTACCTCGGTTTCGTTTGGAGAGGTTCCTTTTCAGGGATAATTATTTTAGCCAATATCGTTGCTTTTAGGTCTCCACGGCGCATCAATCAAGCAGCTGGTCGCAAGAGCACGTAATTTGATACGCATTGGAATGTGAACACAAATAAAATCACTTAGTGCGGAGTGGCGTCCCGTAGCGCAGCGTTTCCCATTTGTCGGGTCCTGACCCGGTACCAGTCCATCCAAATAAAATACCGGTTCGCCACATACCTACCTTGTTTTCGTAATATTACTAACTATCGATGGACGCATGATAAACATTCGAAAGCGGTATGTGTTAATTTGTTATACGTATTAATCAAACCTTTTTATTAGGGTTCCGTACCCAAAGGGTAAAAACGGGACCCAATTACTAAGGCTCCGATGTCCGTCTGTCCGTCCGTCCGTCTGTCACTAGGCTGTATCTCATGAACTATGTTAGTTAGACAGTTGAAATTTTCACAGATGATGTATTTCTATTGCCGCTATAACAACAAATTAAATAATATGAATATTTAAGGGAGCCCCCATACAATAAACGTGATTTTTTGGTTCGTTTTTGCTCGATGTTGACAACGGCAAAAGGTAGACACTTGAAATATTCACAGAATATTAAGTTATATATTGTCTTTAAAAAACATTAATTAAATTAAAATAAAACAAATATTTAAGGGGGGCTCCCTTACAACAAACGTGATTTTTTCGAATTTTTTCGTCTTATTATACAGTGTAGTAGTAGTGTAAATAGATAATGGTACGGAACCCTTTGTGCGCGAGTCCGTCTCGCACTTGGCCGGTTTTATTTTAATAAATGTGTATTATTTTACATATTTTTATACATTTATACAAAGCTTGGGTTGGAGTATTAGTAGGCCACGAAGGGGCAGTGTGAAAATTACCGGGCCGTGGTAGAGCAAGGTTTGGGAAACACTGCAGTAGAGTATTTCCACAGGTTACAGCAGCCCGTATTAAATAAATCGATTATCGTGTAAAGTAGAGGATTCTCGTGTGTTTTTTGCACGTTTCATTTTGTTTTTATAGTAAAAGCAGCGTATATCTTACTAAACTAATGATGTCAAAATATTAATGTTTTAACTGCGTGTCTTACCACGACTAAATTCTTATTTTCGCGTTGCGTTGTAATATTTTGTTATTATTTTCCTGCTTACTTTGTTTTGTCTTTGTCAAGTACTTTTTTAATTTTGTCTTTTTACATTATTTTGAATTACTTATAAAAGATTTTTTTAATATGTTATGGTGTAAACGAGCAAATAGTACATGACTACCGCCGTCCATACACATCCGCAAAAACCGAGGTTTTGCAGGCGCGTTGCCGGCGTTTTTAGAGTAAGGTCTTTTTTAAAGGTTTTATTGTATAAGGGGGAAAACGAGAAATCGGAGCCATTTCCATGATTACCGACGAGGTTATGCCAATTCGATAATTTTTTTGTTTCCTCAGAGCTCCTTCTTTTTATGTTTTCGTTTCAAAGAGTGAGTTGAACCTGTTGTCACTGAAACATGATCTGATGGGAAAATCAAAGAAATTTGTACATTTGAGTCATTTCAAATAAGATCTTAATAAAGATATTATCATGAAAAAAGATTATATTGTATAGGGGGGGTAGATTCGGCAAACGAGCAGTCGGAGCCATTTTCATGACTACCGATGCCCATAGACATCCACATAGAGCCTACATATATGCGCTGCCCTCCTTTCTCCTCCATCCTCTATGGGCCGCCGCGCCGGCTACTTACACACCGTACGAAACGAGATAGCACAGCTGTCACTTAACGCCGGTCTCGTGTCAGCGAGAGGTACCTCCCCGGTCGTACCAGCCTAATTCGGCTGCATGCCAGCATGCAGTGTACCTCTTACTAAGAGCGGTAGTTAAAGATCATATTAGCATTCTGTTTACTTAGTATCATTTATAATATAGTAGCTGCGCCCCGCGGTTTCACCCGTGTGAATTTCGATCCTGTGGAACATCATACCGTGGCACCCCATAGGAACATTTTTTCGGGATAAATCTATCCTAAGTGTAAATCCCTGTTACTCTCTATGTGTGTGCCAAATTTTATGAAAATCGTTTCAGCAGTTTTTGCGTGAAGGAGTAACAAACAAACATACAAACTTTCGCATTTATAATATTAATAAGATAATCCGTAGTGATCTTATCTTAGTTCAGTTCGACAACTACACGTTAATAATCTCAATAATGGATCCATCTTATTTGTTCAGCGTGGGAGTAATCGGAGATTAATATTACTAATTCCTCTGAAATATAGTTCGCTTGTAATATCTGATATCATGGCGAAGTGGAAAGTAAATCATCAGCTTAACCACTGCTTGGCTAATTAAACGTGCCTGCCATGATATTAATAATCACTACAAAGTACAAAACAAAATCACTTTCCGCCGTCTGTGTGTCTATATGCTTAGATCTTTAAAAATACGCAGCGCATCTGTATAGTCTCTATGCGGGCGTTGTTAGTCCTGAAAATGGCTCCGACTGCTCGTTTGCCCTCTTATAGCATAAAAAAAAGATTTTGCACAAGCGTTACACCTGCCTACTGTACTTATTATAAAATTGGTGGAAACAAGACAGCTTAGTCATAGGTAAGCCATACTATGGGTAAGAAAGCTCATCTCTCCATTTTGTGTAAAGTGTCTTTTCACATAACATGGAGATATTATGTGAAAAGACACTTCACTGGTCACGTGGTCAGATTTAGCTTTAATGCTGATTTTACCCGCTGTTACTAAGTACAAAGATGTGTGAGTGATGATGTATGAAGACGGACTTCTTGGATCATATATTCCTACAGATGTAATGAATACATTTTTGAAAAATTAAAAGATTAAAGCTCATCATTTTTATCCATCCGTCATTATTATCTTCAACAGCATAGAGCGCCAAGATCACGGTTACGAGTCGTCAGTCCACCGGGTGGGATGCCGTCCAACACTCTGCCTTCCGATGCGGGGCCGCCACTCGAGAACCTTTCTTCCATTGAATAAAAATTAAAAAAAGGGACCACCCCCTTGTCATCTGAACTTTGCATAATTAAAAAACTGTTTATTTTTATTTATCTGACCCATTTCGTTTATAGCTATCCCATATTAGGGATCGAGGTTATAAATTTTGAACTCCAAGTTTATATTACCAATAAAATCTCCTGTTTATGATTACAACATTGTTTTTCAGCCTAGGAAAGGGTCTGCTTTAGTGCTTGTTTACATTTATGATTTTGTCTCCTTTATTAGGGTCATAATACAATCACTACCTCTACGAATGTTTCGTGGCGATTTTTAACAACTTAAGATTATCCTTTGGGTATATTACAATTTTTGTAGTCATTAATTAATATTTTTCGTACTTTATTTACTATATATATAAAAAACTAAACGAACGAAGAAAAGGATAAGTAAATTATCCTTTTCTTCGTTCGTTTAGTTTTTTGCAGATAATCGTCAAAAAGACGACTTTTCCTATAGAGATGTCCATGGATCATCGTTTAGAATTACGCAACAGGATCGTTGGTTTGCCATCAACAGAATAAAGATAGCATAAGTTTGTTAGAAGTTACGTACTTCTTATCAACTTACTGCCATATTTCATTTCCTTTTACATAAATTATAAAATGATACTTAAAATAATTTTAATATAACACAACATAACTTTTGAGGCAGTTAACTTTTGACATTGTAGGTACTATGAATTTTGAGCTGTGCGTATAATAAATAATATTGATTGTTTTTTGTGGTATAAGGGGCAAACGAATAGTTGAAGACATTTTCATGATTGTCGACGCCCATAGACATCCGCATAGAGATAAACAGATACGTTGTCCTCCTTTATCCATACACCTCCATGGGCCACCGGCTACTTACACACCACACGAAACGCGACAGAACAGCTGGTCTCGTGTAAGCGAAAGGTACCCAAAGCAAAGATAGTGCCCATGCAATTCGGCTACATTGGATTTGATTGATTGAAAGAGCTACAGTCAGGCTTTGTATCCAAATCTACCTCTGGGTACCTCTCGCTAAACAGCTGCAATTCGTCCGGTTTCTCACGGGGAGGATTTTCTCAGATGGAGGATATTATAGGATTTAAAATATAAAAAACCAGCCATGTTCGAGTTGGACTTGCGCGCATAAGGTTCCTTTAAAAAAAAGTGATAATTAATCAATTTTTATTTTTATTATTACAGGACCAACAACAATATGTGAGTGTCTCTCTATCTATAAGTAGTGATCG
>LUGF01013001.1:226785-246219 GCA_001625245.1 Calycopis cecrops
TGCCTATGACCAATGCTTTTGACTTCAAAGGATTTAAAGTTATTCCAAATGAATTAGCCCAATCTACAATACGGCATAAGTCCTCATTAATGTAAGAGATAGCCGAAGTTGCGTCAAATAATACAAAATGTCGATAAATTTGGAGGTCGTCAGCATAGAGATGATACTTAGAGGCAATGACTTTAGTTATTGAATTTATGAATAATGAAAAAAGAAGAGGAGAAAGTACGCCACCTTGGGGTACTCCTGAAGTAAGATTGCACCAGTTGAAATGATTCATATTAACTTGGACACGCTGTAAGCGATCTCGTAAATAAGAATCGAACCAGGCTAAAGCTGATGTGGAAACATTAATAGATTTAAGTATGCCAAGAAGAATATCAATGTCAACAGAGTTAAACGCATTACTGAAGTCTAGGAGTATAAGTATTGTGAGGGATTTATTCTCCATAGCCAAGCGGATGTCGTCAGTTACTTTAACGAGAGCAGAAGTTGTGCTATGGCATGGACGAAATCCGGATTGAAAAGAGTCAAGGAAATTATTAGTGGCTAAGAAAGAAGAAAATTGTTTATGGACAATGTGCTCAAGAACTTTAGGATAGGTAGTATAGATTGGTCTAGGTCTTGGTAGGTCTGAAACTAGACAAGGAAGAAGGATTGGTGACCTCAGGTAGTGGAATAATGTTTGCCATTTTCCAGGTTTGTGGGAAAGTACTCGTTGATAATGAACAGTTTAATATATGGGTAAGAACAGGAAGCAAGAAGGGAAGTATTAATTTTATCATTTTCAGACATATCCCATCATATCCGTCAGCTTGTGAAGAGATTGAAAGAATTGCTACTCTTACGTTTGTGTCTGTGATAGGAGTAAAAGAAAATGAAGAAGTAATAGTTTGCAAATCCGATAAATATTTTAAAGTTTTATCTTTGACATAAGATGGCAGTCTAGTAGGAGGTTGAGAAAAATAATTATTCATGGCGTTTACATCAACGTCGTTAAATGACAAATTAGGAGACTTCCCAATACCTATTGTTTTTAGAAACCTCCAAGCATCTGCAGTCTTGGACCCTTGAAGGGAGTTATAAAAGTATCGTCGTTTGGCATCTCGGCATAGATGATTGCAGCGATTACGTAGTAACTTGAAGTTATTATGGTTGCGTTCCGAAGGAATTTTATTATTACAGGACCAACAAAAATATGTGAGTGTCTCTCTATCTATAAGTAGTGATCGGGTTCTTAGGCGTAGGGTTCTATTTTTATCATTTGCTTAAGGAATTCAGAGGATATTTTAAATAAGACCTGCCCTGAATCCAACCACAATCTTATTAATAGGGTTCGTTTTTACCCTTTGGTTACGGAACCCAAAGGAAATTCCTACCAATATCCTATGATAGTTTTGATCCCAGCCAGTTTTTACTCTTTGGTTACGGAATCCAAATGTTAGTCTTACCAAGATCCAACGTTAGTATTGATCCTAGCCAGAGTCTAATAGAATTCTGTTTTTATCCTTAGGTTACAGTGGGGCTCTTAGTGATAGGGCTCCGTTTTTAACCTTTGGTTACCAAATATCCAAGGGATATACTTACCAAGTTACTACGTTAGTCTTGATCCCTGCATGACCTTTGGCGCAATAAACTTTTGACGTGGCGCTATGAAATTTGAGCTGCGGATAAAGCAGGACGTTAAGTCAAACAATAAAAACCGATGTTCTTGTATAAATATATTTTATTACTATTTTATGATTGCGGATGTGTGGGACTTAATCATTCGTTGTTAAGCTTAATATTTATTATATGGCGAGCGCATCGAGTGAGAGGAGTTTTATTTATTAACGTGGATGTGAGTATAGCATCGAAGTTTTTACGTTTATTGAACGTAAGTTTTAGTAATTTTAGCGGTTTGTGAATGGTGGGTGGCTTATGATGGGGAGATACAAAGGCAGGCAACGTATCTACATAATAATAATGTCGTCCTAGCCGATTTCGGCTACGGCGGTCATCCATATAGACGTACCTACCATCTGCGCAGGACATATATAACTATATAGTGTACATAGTGCAGAAGTGTGTCCGCAGACATAAGTGCACTCTCTAGTCCCTCATTCTCATATTCCGATGCCTTAACATGCTCTTCGACACGGAGGTGTAACACCGCCAACTTCCTGACTCCGGACTGTTATCAGATATTGAAATATCCCAATAACAATTATTGGTTCGACCCGGGATAGGAACGTCCGTAATTGAACACACTTACCACTAGACCACGAAGTACTCATTTGCATATTAATTATACCAATGTCTATAGCGTTGATAGCTATTAACATGCTTCTACTGCTAGTCCTCTGATGCTAAAAAAATATATTTTATATAGATCCAAAGTCAATTGCAAGGTGAAAATGTTGCCCATTCCTGGGCACAAATTAAGACGTAAAAAGGGTCGATGTTGTATACAATTAATAACCAAAAACGCAGGATAAAATATCGATTAGAATAATCTTTCAAATCTTTGAAACACGATCACTCTGCGGTCAAGTCCGGTTCACTTTGAAATCGAGTAAAGATGGGCAGCGGTGGATTTCATGCTAATGATCAAAATATATCCCTAATGACATAAAGAAGACACTTTTGTAAAACGATAAAATGTTCTTTCATAAAAATTTATATTAAAGAAAGATGGAGTACTGGGCTGTCACGACCGGATAGACCTTTCGCTCATAATATGGTAAGCCTCTATGCGGATGCCTTTGGGCGACGGTAGTTATGAAAATGGCTCCAACTGCTCGTTTGCTCCCCCCTTCCCATAAAAAAAAAAACCTAAAAAGCTTTCATAGTAGACCATACATCCAACTGAATTAGTAAAGAAAATATACACTGTCTTTCCGTTGAAGATGAACATGGGATGCTCCTAATCCTATGTCAATGAGCAATTGATGGATGCAGAAACTAGCAAATAAACTGAAATTTATTCTAGTTTTATAGTCTTGTCATCGTTATGCGTTCCTATAACGAACAACAGGGCACGGCGTCTTGACAAGTTCCACGGTTCCGGGTCACTTCATCCACCTAAATCGGCTGAGGGCTTTCGTGAGGTTTTACTGGATTAGGGTAGGGTACCTCTCGCTTACACGAGCGGCGTGAAGTGACAGCTGTGCTGTCGCGTTTCGTGCGGTGTGTAAGTAGCCGGTGGCCCATGGAGGTGGGAGGAGAAAGGGGGGCAGCGCATCTGTATAGTCTATATGCCGATGTCTATGGGCGTCGGTAGTCATGAAAATGGCTACAACTGCTCGTTTGCCCCCCTATACCATAAAAAAAAGGGTTCTCCCACCAGATGGAGTACAGAATCCGCACATTGGTCAGCAAACCATCCATGCATGCCGATACCACGTAAATGATTTTTTGAAGTAAAAAAAAGAAATTACTATAACGAATAATGTGAAATTGTAACCGAGTAATTTACAAGACAAAGAAACTGGACCGCGCGGTCAATTGCGACTTTTCAAATCAGAAATAACTTTGTTTCAACGCAAATAACTCATTGAGGTTTCCAAAGTAGTTTTCACAAACGTGCTTCTTTGATGTAACTGTAACATTGTCCACAAATCTTCAGAGAATAATTTCATCTGTACTGCGGTTGGCGTAAAAAGTTGCTGTAAAAATGTTGTAAACATATTTGTAGTTTTTTTTACGAGTGAGAAATAAGTGTTTTGCATATTTTAAGAGCTCCACTAAATAAACGATGGTGAGTGTTAAAATTATTATTTTTTTTTTTAGGAGGATTAAGAGGGCAAACGAGCAGTCGGAGCCATTTTCATGACTACCGACACCCATAGACATCCGCGCAGAAGTTACACAGATGAGTTGCCATCCTGGGAGGATGGCCTCAAGGGGCCACTGGCTACTTACGCACCAAATGAAACGCATCAGCACAGCTGCGACTTTACTTCGTTATCGTGTAAGCGAGAGGTACCTCCCCGGTCGTGCCGTCAATTCGGCTACATGCATGCATGAAGCGTGGAACTATCTCTTACTACTAACTATGCAAGTACCTCGAGAATTATAGAAAGAGCCATGTTACTTTGCTGTCGAATTGGGCCAACACTGTCAGGGAATAAACCTCTTGCCCACATGATATTTTTTTTTATGGTATAGGAGGACAAACGAGCAGTCGGAGCCATTTTCATGACTACCGACGCCCACAAGCATCCGCATAGAGACTATACAGATGCGCTGCCCTCCTTTTCCTCCCAACTCCCCGGGCCACCGGCTACTTACGCACCAAATGAAACGCTCAGCACAGCTGCGACTTTACGCCGTTATCGTGTAAACGAGAGGTACCTCCCCGGTCGTGCCGGCCCAATTCGACTGCATGCAAGCATGCAGTGTGGCACTACCTCTTTCTAATATACTAATATATACGAAACCGCCGCAAGTGAGATCTTTTTTGTTGGATTTTTTGAGTTTCCGGTGGCCTGTTGTAGAGACGGAGGGTGAAAGGAACATCACACAGTCTTGTAGGTATCTAAGTTATTAAAAGCTATAAAAAAGCATTTTCATAAACTGAAACGTAGTTTTTTAAGTGTGAAAGAAGCGTTAAAACCGTTTAAATGTTAAAACCGTCATTAAACGAATGCTCTGGTTAGTGTTAAAATTATGCAAATATCTGGGGAAGATTAAGAGATGACGCAATGTTATGAATATTATTTTAATATTCCGATTTCTGTCGCTTCATAAAATTACGAAATATCGTCATAAAAAATAACGATCGCGTTTTTGTTATTACAACTCGAGCTTTTTAATTGATTCGACGAATCTTAAGTTCAAGAGTCGCATAAAAAGCTCGCAGTAAAAAGTTTGTACTGTATTGCAAGGATTTTTTTAATAGTATAAGGGGCAAACGAGCAATTGGATCTATTTACATGACTACCGACGCCCGTAGACATCTACAGAGGTTATACAGATGTGTTGCCCTTTCTCCTCCTCCCTTCATTGGCCACCGGTTACTTGCACACCGCACGAAACGCGCACAGCTGTCACTTCTGGCCGGTTTTATGTAAGCGAGAGGTACCTCCCCGGTCGTGCTCACCTTACACCTAACACACTTACATGCACGCATGCATTGCGGCACTACCTCTTGCAAAAATTTGTCGGGCACGATCGGGGAGATGTCCTTTTACGTAGCAACTATTTCGTTACGAGGTACGTCCCCTCATCCGCGAGATACCAAACCACAGATTGTTAATGAAGGACATGTACCTACGCATAATCATACGAATGTCTTTGGAAGCAGTTAGTGATTAATCGACACGGACACCCGTTTGTCTTCATAAACAACAAAATCAAAATCAAAATATTTTTATTCAAAATAGAATTTAAAATAATGCTTTTTGAACGTCAAAAATTTCCGTCTACCAACGGTTCAATCCAACACGACCGGGAAAACTACCTCAAGCGGTACCTCCAGCTTACACAATACCGGCGTAAAGTAGCGTACCGGCGTAGTTTGAGGAGGAAGGTGGCAACGCATCTGCAAACCCCTATGCAGATGTTTATAGACGTCGGTAATTACTAAAAAACTTTACAAAGCTAAAAGGCTCCAACCGCTTGTATGTCCCCACTATAAAAAATATTTCTTATAATAAATAATGTCCTCCTAGCCGATCGGCTACGGCGGCCGTCTATAAAGGGTTAGTTTTGGTCACTGGCCAAATTTTCAGATTTGGTTCAGAATCGATAGTACATTCGATTTATGAAATAAAACAAATAAGAAAAATAGTATAAAAAATATTTTTGTCCCGTATGAAAATAAATACCGTGTGGGTAACATAATAAATGATAATTGCCGCCGCGCGGAGCGCGGTGCGGCTGCGCCCCACGCACGCAATGGATACGAAACACAATCAGCTGTTGTGGTCAACTTACTCTTCGGGTGCTAATGCGCGTAGGTATATTTACGGACCGTTTTAAATCGATGTTTATGTAAAAAAATATTACAAATAAGACGATAAAATTAAAACACACCCTTGAAATGATGTTTATTTCCTTATTTTTAAATATGACCGGTGACCAAAAACTAACCCTGTATAGACGAGCCATTTGTGCAGGACATTTTCTAACTCCAGACTGTTACTAGAAATAAAAAAATCCCAATACAATTTTAGGTCCGACCCGGGCTTCGAACCCGGGACCCTTCGTCTGTGGTTGCAGTCATTCATATAGCATCACACCATAACGAATGTTTACTTTCCCCATTACTCGTCATGACATGCATCGGAGAACATTCAGGGCTGGACATTATAGTGTCGGTTTCATTGTCATCTAATCGCCTTATAATGTGCATGCAGTAATTCGTGTATATTTTGTAGTCAATTATAAAGTAATTAGTATGTTAGTATGGTCTATGAGTACGGTTGTTATACATTGTTATTATAAAATTATTAAGGGTTTCATGACATAGAGGGCTCACAGGCAGTCGTATTACTTGATAATAAGAGGTAACCATTGATAATAAGAAGTTTGATAATTGTAACAAAGATGCCGACATCATTGTGACAATTATCAAACTTTATCGATCCTATAGTGGAACATGGGCTTCTTTCATGAACAACGGAATGTGTCATGTCCTGGTCCATCCTGCTAGTCATGTCTCACTAATATAATGTAAATAATGAATCGTCATTAATCGTAAATAATTATGTTTGAAATTCTACTTAAACCGTATTTGTGAAAATAAGGATACCTATTGATTTCGTTTTATTTGCTTTTAAACTACTGTATTATTTGTGATCATTTTTTTAGAACTTTTAAACAGAATAATATTTTATCCTTTAAATATTTACCATTACATACCCATTATAAAAAAGAAGTAATTTTCGATGACTGAAATTTCTTCATCTTTCCCACAAATTAACATTATATTCCATAGGTACAGTTTGCACATAACCTTAACTACACTAAAACCTTCATCGGGAATCTTTGAGTCTCTTATTGATCATGAAAATCCAATCGTACTGATCGGATTTCGAGTTTATTGCGAACAGATAAAGGCGGTGACTTTATAATATCGTGATAATTACGCAGTTATATTACGTAATTAATTAACAACACAAGGATCGGAAGCTCGTCGAGTGTCGTTCGCGACACGTGCTCTCCCCCGAGCAGCCTCGAAGCTCATTGGCCGAGCCACCCTAGTGTTCTTTTCGTATAGGGTTTCACAATGCACTATTTTAAACGCAGTACAAACATGGCGATTGCTTTTGCACCTCTGATGTTAGGTACTGAACTATAAGTATACATATGGATGGCTTTGGTACATCCTTATTGTGAATCTATGTTAGTCACGACATCAATCTATATCTGTATATATTATAAAATTCTCGTGTCAAAATGTTTGTTATCATACTCCTATAATAAAACGACGGTTAGACCGATTTTATGGCAACATCGAAATGAATATGTGACGTGGATAACTGCTACCTAACATATTATTATGTATAACTTTACGGTCTCTGACTAACTGATATGAAATAATCAATCTCAAAATAAAATATCTTTAATTAATACTTAAATAAGCAATAAAAAAAATCAACAGTGAAATCTAATACATGTAGTAGACAGGTTCAAAATTGGGTTTAAAAAAATAACGCCAATGACAGGCGTTTGAAAGTTGTTATTTTTAGTAACAGAAAGTGTAACGCATTTTGGGATATGTTCTTATTTCTTAAAATATCCTATACTTTGAAGTAGTCCTAGATCAGTATTACAAAACTTTCTCTAGTATTATTTGTTTCTGAGATATATAAAATAATTACTGGACCGTATCCACTATTTTAGTCGCTGAGATTAATATAAATAAGATATAACTAGGGGTACGTAAATTTCGCAAATAAAAAATCGTGATTTCGCATTTAAAATAACTCAAAAAAAAAATTCGCATTTATTTCGCAAAAAAAAAGTACAGTGTTAAAAATTCAATTAAAGGCTAGCATTGTTTTAATTTCTACATTTTCATCTTTCATTGTTTGCCTGCGATCAGTTACGACAATGTTGTAGATACTAAATTACCTCTCGGCATCAACACTATCGACAGGGCAATTGAGACATTGAACAGCTGCTTTTGCAAATCCAGGGTAGCAAGATTTTGATGCAGCTAAAACTCGCATTACATCCACATGAGATTCTTGAGCGACCAATATACGTAATAATTGTTAGCGCGTCTGATCAGAATTTGAAAGCACGTAACGTAAAAAGGTGCGAAAGTATTTAATTTTCAAATTTCGCTTTTATCGCAAATAAAATGCAGATTTAGCTTTTATCGCACCTATTTCGTAAAAACGAAATTTACGTACCCCTAGCATATAACGTATATTGTAGGAAAAGTTACATATCTGAATAAAATCGGTTTAATAGTTCAGTGATTAGCATGAGCAAGTATGATAATACGATCCATGATATATGCCATTTACCTTAGCAAAATATACAGTTTCACCACATTTGGAATCCGTAACATCTGAGACAATCTAAAAATATTTGCAAATCTTCAAATATTTGTATACAATCATACAATTGTATGTTTATGTGTTGGGCGAACAAGTGCCATGAAATAAAACTTCGAGCCGTCTTGAAAAATTTCGAATGTTTAAAGCCAATTGACATCCAGACACGAATAACACAATGAGTCGTGATCGAAAAAGTATTCCTCGTTATTTGTTGGCTGTGGGTTGCCATGCTTCGTTTTAAATTTGCCTAAACATACGGCTTAATTTTCATATAATCAGTGATTTTGTGACGATAGAAATACAATAATAGACTAAATGCTAAATAAAAAAAGTCATATTTCGACGACTTCTTAACATTTTCTGCTTATAATAAGGCTTAACTAGGTTGATACTCGTCAATTTCTCTTAGTAATGGCAATAATATTCATGTAAAATGTCTAATAATAATGTATATCCTCTAAAAATATTTTACTACCGCTGCCCATGGGTATCTTGCAGACGCGTTGCCGCCCTTTAAGGACACGTAAGATGTACCTACTTTCTATAAAACATCAGAGCCGATTGTATTATAAATGCATTTGTATTATAAATTACATTTTTAGGACGATTTGTCAATATTAAAAGGTTTTAATTAATCCACTCCTCGACGGTTTTTGTCAAACCTGGACCTTTACCTATGCTAGATTAAATAATTAAAACAAGACAATATAAATTACATACTATATAATGGTCATTTTCGTATTAATTTAATAGAATATAATATACTTGTTTTTATTTATATAAAAATATAATCATATTATACCAGATATAATATGGGTAGCATATTTTTTGTTGTATAAGTACTAGGGAAAATATTAAATAGCTCAAAAACAAAATAGAAATCTTTTAAAATATTTTGAATTTCTACATTATTTCCAATAAATTCCAATATATGGGGAGTTTTGTACACATAGCAACACAGGAGGCGGCATTGCACCGTAAACGTTATCGCTAACAGCCGATCGGGGCGGATCGATCGCTTGATTCTCCTCACGAAATTAAGGAAATCGCTCATGGGGATATTATTCTCGGTGCTCCAGATAACATCTGCCCTGGTTAAGGAGGATTTCATTGTTTTTTTGCGATTTTTTCCCTATAATTCGAGGACATTTTGGCCCTTCGGTTCAAATAAATAATAGTGTATTAACTTTTATTCTTATACCATTATTATCAGCACTTTTAGTTCTACCAGTGAAAGAACTTGATCTCACCTATTAATTGTACCTTAAATCTGTTAATCTGTCAGTCATGTATGAATTACTTTATTGTTAACTATCTATCTATTTGGTTACTAACTAAATACTGCCAAAAGATTTTGAGTATTTTCTGTTTTATTAACACAAAACCGCTTCTGCGTAAGCTCCTATTCCTAGCTAAATTCCTATCGCCAGGCAAAAAACTAATACTAGCCTAACAAGAAACATCTATTCTCCAAATCTTGAATTATTTTATACGATTACATTATTTATTATTATTTATTTATTTAGTGAAAAATAACTCGTTTTTCATTGTAGATAAAAATCATTAAAAATTTCAACTTTTATAAGTTGTCATGCTTAAACCTCCCGTTAGTAAGGAACCCTCAGTTTTTTATTATATTTATATTGAGATAATGTTATAATTACAACAGATTCTTCAACATTGGGTTTAGACGTTGAATCATGTAAGTGCTTCCACCTAAGGACCCTTTTTTTGTTTGCGAATTTTTAAATAACCACCGGCGATATATAATTAACCGCAACACGAAAATTGTTCGATGACTTGATGTTGCTGATTTTTTTGTTGCTTGATATTTAACCGCAGAATATGAAAATATCGACAGACTTGTCCACTTTTATTTCAAGACGGGCATTCATGAAGAAAATCAACAAATGAATATACCTACGCAAGTTCAAAAACATGTCGCGATTTCTCATTAGTCTCCCTATACGATAAAAAAAAAATACTTACGAATAAAGTATAGTTTAAATAATTGAAAATACGTTTAAGTAAAAACACGAAAAATTTAAGTTTTATATGAAACCACCGTGACTAGATAGTTAAGTATTGCATTTTAATATTATTGTTATCTATTTTTTATATGTAGGTAGATAAGCAAAATTTCAAACAGTTCGATTATCTGGAAGTTTATGAAAATGTAATTGATAAATGATAGGTTCCTTTTCGTTGATACATTCAATTGTAGCTTAAATATAACATGTAAAGTATCAAAGTCAAAACTGTACATCGAATATTTTTTTTAAATAATATTTGGGGCGTGATCTACACGTACACGTTTTTAGAATTTTTGTCATTTTGTCTGTTTGTCTGTGTATGTCCGGACTAAACTATAAAGTCTTACTGCATGGATTTACTTTAAATTTTGCATAAATATTACTAACAGGTCGGGTCAACAGATAAGCTACATATTATCTCGATATTTCCACTACATCGAAACGTATGCGGGTGAAACAGCGCGACGCAACTAGTGCTTAATTTATTATATTAAATAGTCCTAGTAGCATTTTAGCTGCGATGGCCTAGTTCTAGATTATATTACCAGACAAATGCAATAAGCACAGATGCACTCTCTATCCCGATGGGACATCAATCCGTCGACCGCAAATCTGGCGCAGGACTGATTTACGTGCCTTCGAGGAACTGAAACACCACAGTGTTCCTGATACCGAATTGTTACTTAGAACTTTTGTGGATAAAACCAGTCACATCTTACTTAGTAGCTACATTTCTGAACTTATTCGGGGAAGCACCTATAGGTAACAAGGTCTACACTGCCACGCTAACTACCGACTGGAATGTGAACCTTGTGCTAGCAAATTTTCGTTTGTACGTATGATATGACATATTATGTCTAATATGTAATGTGTCACTTAATTCCTAAAATGATCACTAAAATATATTTCGTGCAAGGTCCCTGTAGCTAATGACATAGGCATAAAATGATGGATATGATGTTGCGTTTTACATCGCTTGTGAGAGTTTCGGTGGCCCAATGGGGTGAGGGTTCTTTGTAGCATGGGACAAACGAGCAGTCGGAAAACATACATCCGCAATACCGGAAGTATCGTAGAATAGTTGCCAAATCTGCAGAGATATATATTCTCTTTTCTGTAGTGGTTTTTCAGAAGTTCCTTAAGTGGTATCGGTCCAGAAATACCGAATGTGGTAACACTAGATAAGTGCAAATCTCGCTTAAGCATATTAGTAGATTTCGGAACTTCGAATTGATGACAGTGGAGTTTCAAATTAAGCCCAGCGTTTTTATTTCCAAAAATATAATTAAGTTATTTTTGTGTCTACACAATAAATTGTTTATTATTAACATAGTTGTTAAAATCTCGATGATGTACTTAACACATGAATTTGATTCCAATTAAATAAAAGCATTTATTTATTCGCCGCTCTATAGCGGTGCCGCTTTCTTAGTTAAACCAAATTTCAACGGTACAAGCTACCGCTACAGAACTAAAATACACACATTATTAAAAAGCTTATTGTACCATATGCGGCTGTGCATCACAACACGTCAAATGTGATTCTCATCTGTTGACGTACAGAAACTGTGGGGTGGACGTTCGCCGAACAGATATTGATCATGAGTTTAATTGTATGTGGCGCTAACGAAACGTTTCATCTACAAGTAGGGAGAGTGGGGCTTACATGGAGGTAAAAAACTATACTCATGTTGGAGCTTTTTTTGGATAGTATAAAGGGGTAAAAGTACAGTCGGGGGCATTTTAATTATTACCGGCGCCCATAGTCATCGTAATAGAGGTTATACAGATGCGCTCCTTACTCCTCTTCTTCGCCTCAGTTAGTTCAATATATTTTATTTAAGACGCTGTATAAAAAAATATGAGGAGTAAACTCGTGAGAAACAGTCACGAAAATAACATTAGCGTAATGCTTTACCGCGCTTAAAATGTGATTAAAATAAAATTAGCTATTATCAATGTCTTTGAAGACGAAAGATGGAGCAAATAGATGTGTCCGGATTTTATCCTCCATTTTATTACTTGTTTCTTTTTTATTAGCTTCAACTATCTAGCTTGTCCTTGTATCCGCCGCTTCGTTTGCGTCAGATTTTTTCTTTTTTAAGTATCTTTTATAATAATAAGTGTATCTTTAAGAATAAGTGTACAAATTTTCATGATGATCGGTCGAGTAGTGTTGGCGTGAATACGGAACAACGAAACTTACATTAACTTTAGTAGGGATTCCATAGCTAATATTGTTTTAAGGAGCTGTTTATTAAACCTATTACTTGTGAAGGTTGAATTGTTTGTGTAAGTACCTTGTGTCTGAATAAAGTTCTATTCAAATAAATCAATCGAACACCCCTTTCAACAACAAATACCCGGAAATGAAGAAAATTAATTATCTAACTTAAGCAATTACAATTAAGTTCATATTATAAATTAGGTACCTACAGGAAATCGGCAAGCCTTAGAGGCGATAGGCAAGCCCAAACTCATAACTGCTGGAGAGGATTCTCAAGTGGTACACCAATGGAAGTGGGAGTGTTGGATAGTCCCGTACCCGCTGGGCTGACCTTGCTAAGATCACGTGGAACTGCTGAATGCAGGTGACTCTTCGCCGTGACCTGTGCAGATCTTTGAAGGAGTTTGTCCAGCAGTGGGCTTCTTCCTGCTGACAATTATATTATAAATCAACAATTCATATATACATTGAGAAAACAAACTCATATTAAAAATTATATAGATGCATAGGCTGTGGAAACCAAGCCAAATTGAAAAAAAAACCAGGCCAAGTGCGAGTCGGACTCGCACACCGAGGATGCCGTAGGAGCGGGAGGTATGAGCAAAAGTAATTGACGTTGAGAAAATTACGCTTCCCTGCGACAAGTTGACAAACTTATATATGCGGGTGCTTGCATACATTTATTATGAAACGAACTACGTGCATAAGTTGGTAATGATTTTTCCAGTGATATAAATTTTATTTACCAATTTTTAGATTTACTTCTACATGCATACTGTAAGGTTCTTGCCAAATTTCAGAATTCTAGCTCAACGGGAAGTACCCTATAAATTTTCAAAAAGTTGCGTTTTCATACAAAATTTGTGCATAAATGGCTATAACTTTTTATTGCGTTAACTTAGAAGTGTGTTTCAAGGCATCAAGACGTAACTAACCTCCGTATTTGACAAAAAAATCAGCTTAATTCCTTCACGCGTTTTAGAGAAAAAGGTCTTGACAGACGTACAGACGGACGGACAACAAAGCGATCCTATAAGGGTTCCGTTTTTTCTCTTTGAGATACGGAACCCTAATAAGAGGGGTATTCCTTTCGCGTTTGTCTAACAACGTTTATTGATTTAAGTCACAGACGATTAAACAGAGGAAGCGAAGGGGGCGCGCCTTATTACTTCTAATTAGAGTTATCGGTTAGAAAGTATTAATAAATGTTTAGATAAGACAGTCATTTGTCGTCAATTTAATTTAATGAACTGTGTCGTTGAATGAAATACAATTATATAGGAAGGAAGATGAAAGAGATATTACCAGTTATTTACAGCTTGAGAAAGTATCACTACGTAGTATAAAACAAAGTTGTTTTCAGTCGTCTGTGTGTCTGTATGTTTACATCTTTACAATTACGAAAGAGATTTTGATTAGGTTTTTTAATAAATAGAGTAATGCAAGAGGAAGGTTTATGTGTATAATAACCCCATTTTTTAAGTCCGAAATCCGCGGGCGAAGCTGCGGGCGGAAGCTAGTTGATATTTGAATAGCTTTCACAAGAATTTATTGTTTAATATGAATAGATATTTGGGAATAGACTCGATAAGTCGAACACCGTGATTTTAGCCGCTAGATGTGAACCTCTTATCTAGGCTTAGAGTCACTTAGCCTGCCATGAAAGATACTTGGTATATTTCTGCGAGTTATTGTCCGCAATTCGAATCCTTAAGAGAACCAGGGTAACCGGCATAGCTCTGAGAATCGACAAACTGGCAATGGGCAGGCCACATTGCTCTTAGAACCTGTAGCCACTGGGGAAGAAAGGCTTTTGAGAGGCGGCCTGGCACCGGAAAACGGCTGTTGGACGGGTGAAAGCGTGTAGTAAAGCTAGTCATTAATAATGACAAAAAAGTAATTTGCGAGGAATACAATGGTCCATGGAGGTGGGAGGAGGAAGGAGGGCAACGCATCTGTATGACCGCTATGCGGATGTCTATGAGTAGACATGCGTCCGATGCGAGCTGAGTCCGCCAGTAGACATGAAAACATAAAAGAACCTCAACACACATCATATTAAAATCAAAATATTTTTATTCAAAATAGAATTAAAAAAATTGCTTTCTGAACGTCAAAAATTTCATCTACCACCGGTTCAACCCTAGCCCTGTCCTGAGAAGAACCGACGAAATAAACTCAGCGGGCCTCATTAATTAAAGATTTATCTAAAAACAAACTAATACATTCTTACAATACAAATTTAACTTTCATTTATTTTTGTATACATAGAAGTAGTCTGGGAGGAGGGTACTACTGTCTCCATGTAAACCCACCATAATGTCTAATTTGGACCAAGTTGATTTCGTCGTTTTCTCATTATACGTGATACCCGGGTGGCCGCCACTTGACAAGAGGAAATTGTACCAAGGGACAAATAAAATTTGACTTGGCCATTATTATTGTCTCACATTAATATGCTTTATTGCTTAGGAGTTACTTAGTAAAAAGATTCTTGGAAATTATAACAAGCATAATTTATATCGGTCACAACATTTTATGATAGCAATGAAAGTCACTATATTTGTTGGATTTATTGGCAGTAAAATATTTTATAATTAAAGAGAATCAATAAAATATATTGTGGATTTTAGGAGTAATTGTTTTTTAATAATCTGGAATGGAAAATCTGGGAGCCAAAGACGCCCACTTTTTGTCATAACTCCATTTTAATTTCTGACTAATAAAAAAGTCATTGAGGTGTTTAATTTCAATATATTTTCGGTACAATCTGTCCATAAACGAAATTTTATAACTTTTTTTGGGACAGTAATATTTTACATATCGTAGGTAGTTTTTTTAAACAACAGATTCGTCTACTGATTGTGGGCCAATCTGGCTACTTAACGAGGTGCTGCAGGCCCGCACGACCGGGGAGGTACCTCTCGCTTACACGACATCGGCGTTAATTGTCGCGTTTCGGGCGGTTTGTAAGTAGCCGCTGACCCGTAGAGGTAGGAAGAAGAAGGACAACAACGCATCTGTATAACCTTTATGCGAATGTCTATAGTTATAGGGTGTCGGCAGTTATGATATTGTCTCTTATTGCTCGTTTGCAGGTTGCTTTACACCACACAACTGAAATAAAACTTAGTTATTGATTTTCATTACCGGAGCTACAATGACATAACGTCATATGATATTTATTTATTCAATACAAAAAAGTTTCTCTTAAACACAATTTGAATTTTTAATTTGAATGACAAGTTTTACGATTGGCCTCGACGGATGTGTGATTTTTGTAACGCTCTCGCAAGCTTACTCCCCAAGTCAAGCTCTCGTTTTACTTCAAATCTAGTAGCGATATAATGTGCTTTTTTTATTTTAGGTCGAACTACGCTAACAGGCTGAAGGCCCAGTGCAGCTTCATCTGTATGAGAGGCGAGTGCCCTAAGGTAGCTCGAGCCTCTGTATTTGTGGTCGATGGGGGTGCAGACCCCCCCTTCTTTCCCAGCTAGTCTGGGAGGAGGCAAACCGGATTATTAAGATTAATAGGTTATGCTATTATTATCTCGGCCAGAAGGACAGCGGGTGTCCTCCTCTTCCCACCTCTGACGGAGGGGAGCAGCTCACGCGCGGCAGGTAAAAAGTGGCCGACATGGGTCTTGAGCTAGAAGAGCTCTATGAGCTATCATGACTGGGGGTATAATGTGCTATTTAATACGGTAATACCACAAACGAGTTTAGAATAATTAATGTAAGCTGTTTAAGTTACATTCTAAACTCCCGCGTTAACTCGACGTAATCAAAGAAGTTAATCGATTCCTTTAATCTGAAAAGGATTAAGTCGGACCCTTTTTTGCATTCGGGGCTTACCGAGAGGTCCATCAAAAATGTAATTATGACGTAACGATCACAGAACCCAATTTTATGGTGGCCATGAACGGTAATTGGCTCCCACACGTAATTTTTTTAAGTTCTATTGTCAAGTATTCTATGTTCAATTTGATGGGACCGCGTTGAAATATTATGTTAATTTTTTACCTTTGTGTAGAACCATCGGAGCGAAAGATTATAATTATTATACGAATTCCTTATCAGTCAACACCATGCTGGGGTGGTTTGGAGATATTTTTTATCAGTATGATTAATATTAATATTTCAATGACTGTTTAAAGATATATAAATATGTTAAACGAACTCTTATAACTGTTCTATTTATAAGAATCCTCGTCTGACGTTTTTTCGTAAGAGGTAGGTAATGCCACACTGCATGCTTACACGCAGTCGAATTTGGCCGGCAGGACTGGAGAGGTACGTCTTATAGGAGACCGGCGTAAAGTGACACAGCTGTGCTGTCGCGTTTCGTGCGATGTGTAAGTATCCGGTGACCCATGGAGATGGGAGAAGAAAGGAGGGAACGTATCTACACAGCTATACGGATATTAATGGGTGTCTGTGATCACCCAATGGCTCCGATTGATCATTTATTACTTTACGCTAGAAAAACATCGTACACTTAAAAATCACTTTACTCCACAAAAATTACGTTTTCTTTGCGTGGGGTGAGATAAAAAAATACTTTTGTACATTCTGCTAAAAAATACTTTTATACATCAAAAAGTAGGAAAATAACTCGCTTATCTCGCTCGCCGTATAGGCCTGGCCGTTTTTCAATAAAACGTCACCCCAGCGAGGGCCCTAAACCTCGGCATTAGTGCGAATATCTCTAAGTTACATTCACGTAAAGTCGGAAGTCAAGCGAAACTTCTTACGGGTGACGTTGATATTAATTCAAGGCATTATCTGTCAGCGCACATTCGCACGCGCCACTGATCTCGATATTATATGTACACCTTTTTACTATAGAGGAACAAACGTGCAATCACACAAAATAGTCACCATATGGCTGTATATGGTGACTATCGATATTCGTTAACATCTTCAGAATAGAAGAAAAAACGATAAACCGCAACCGCGACTACCGAGGCTCATTAGCATCTACATATGCTGATGTGTTATATTATTGTGTGACTTAATGTTAATTAAGAAAAAATATATTAAATTAAATAGTTCGTACTCCACTTAGTCTCAAATTATATGTATCGTACAAGCGAGACAAGATACCACTCCAGTCAAGCCGGCACCACAGTTTTATGTCTGGGTATTGTTAGCACCACAAAATATTGCCAAAAATACTATATTGAACAAAAACATATAAATCACCTTCCAAGCATTGCCAGTATTTTAAAACTTTGAACTGTAAGAATTTTAACAGTCACGCTCATTAATCTACAGCTACAGTACGATTGATTATGGCGGCATAAAGGATAAGCAGTCCATAATTATTGAGATCAGTGGTACAGACTGAGTTCTCCTTTATTATTCTCCGACTTCATCACAATTAATTCTTCATTTTTAATTAGCTCGCATTCATTAGAGATGGCGCATGATATGGCCCGTATTTTGGACGATATCATGTACGTAATTAACTAAAATTGTCTGGAGTTTGTCATATAACATTTTCGATCTTAATTTGATTATTAAAAATTATATTATTATTGACAACCAGGCTGGCGCAGTGGTACAGGGCTCGGATAAGCAGAGCGTGTCGCGCCGGGGGTCGCGGGTTCGAATCCCGTGTTCATGGAAGTTTTACGGTACCTACTTATAACGGGTCTAGACTAACGTGCTAAGGTCACAGATATTATATTGATAATTTATTATAATATTATATGTATTTGCTATAGCATGATGGATATTTTGAAAAAAAAACTACCTACAGATAGCATAAGGGTTGCCCCCTTATGCTATCTGTAGGTAGTTTTTTATAGTTGAAGTCGAAGCCATTTTCATAACTACCGAGGCCCATGGACATCCGCATAGAGGATATATACAGATGCGTTGCCCTCCTTCCTCCTCCCTTGATGACTTCGACTGACCTGGTATATGTCTTAGCTAGTACCTTTAATAAATATTTTATCGCATTAAAACCTCTTAAAGTAAGTACAAAAACGTGTAACAATCGCAAAAGTCTCAATCATGTATTAGTACAACTATAAGTTTATCGAGCTACGAAACAACAATTCTAAATTGTAAAGTTTATCAATGGAAAATTACATCACAAAAAATAGTCTGGAACAGGGGAATCCTATGTGAAGTTGACTGAACTGTAATTATGGCCGTTTTCTTCACGTTAACAAGTCTAGTCTTTGTAATTAGTAAATAAGAGTTTTCATGTTTTGAATTATAGTGGTTCTTTTACGAGTTTTTTACAACGTGGCCATCTTTTTTGTGTTTATTACGGTCCTTTGAAATATTTTGACACATTAAAGTATAATTATTATTTTTATTCAATGTTTTTCTATGTAATATGTCTATTTGTTACAAAAATGTGTACGTTTTTGGCCCACTCTTTTGGTCACTGGTGCAAAAACTATCGTAAGCATCCACTTTACCATAATTAAAAGATTGCGAATTGAAATCTATAACTGTGCTTTCATCCAAATCTATCAAGATTTTTGTGTGTGAAAAGAATAACAAACATACATACATACATACTTTCACACAATTTCATAGACAGTATTATGAGATGTATCGTGGCCTTGCATTGATCATTATTAATCTTAAATCTACCGAGTAAGAGGTAGTGCCTCGCTGCATGCATGCATGCATGGAGCTGAATTGGGCCGGCACGACC
>LUGF01013001.1:280743-297900 GCA_001625245.1 Calycopis cecrops
CTTTATTCTTCATATAGATTTATTATATTTAATACATCATAACCGTTACAATTATTATATCCCTGGCTACTAAATCACATTCTTGTATTACTATATGGTTAGCGCTCGAAGGCGTTTTCTGGAATGAGAAAATCTTACATTGTCAAGGAAAGACAATATTCAAAATTCGTTCTATTGCCCGAATTCTAAACAGATATGTTTAAAAAAAAACATATCCATTGAGTAGGTTTCATTGCTCGTTCGTTCAAATAGTTTCTATAATATAAAAAATTATTTATATTCCTATGCTATTGTAATGCTAAGCACTACAATATTAATAAGCACTACAGTATCTACTATGAGTTAAAACCGCTTATCAAACAACTTTGCTTAACCTGTCAACGCTATGTCGATTTTGAGGTTATGTTACATTTCGTTAAATAACTTTTAAACCCGGGTGCTGATCTGAAAAATAATTATTGATGGCTGTAACTGATTAAATAAACAACGTCCAGAACAAGTTTCATTTTGATGCAATTCTGGACGGCGCTCAATACATTAATGGGCATTCTCCTTTATAAACCACCAACAATTTAAATAACCCATGTTTGTTAGAAACCACAATTACAATTTACAATGACATCCAGCGCAATCCTATCATTCTGACACTCGAAATAGAAAACTAAAAATATATTTTTCTACATTTTATACTCTCGCGAAGAAACTAGAACGGATTTCAGAATGTATAATGTATGTTAATGTAGTATTTGCGATGGTGCATCTTTGTAAAAACTTTCCAACTTCAAAATGCACCATTTGCTTGCCTCTGCCGACTTTTTAATCTCTCGATCAAACAACCGAGCAGCTGACGACAAATTTATTCCTGCACAGAAAGATTCTAATCGCGATCTGCGCTTTGAAGTTTTTGTCACTGATATTTGTGTTGCCCAGATAATCATATGAGAAGAAGAAATGTTACTGTTGCGAAAAACATTTAAGCGTTTTATTAATATAACTAGCGGACCCATGCCCGCTTCGTTAGTCAAAAATAAAAAAAAATCAATCGTAATAAAATATATCCAATGTTACTTCCGTATAATGTAGATTTCTACGAGTGAAAGAATCGTAAAAATTTGTGCAGTGGTTTTGCATCCCGTTCGATACAAACAAAAAAAGCCTTTCTCTTTATTGTCCGAAATTTATTTTAATAAAAAGTGTCCTGTCCTTTTCTCTAAGAAAATGCGTACTAAGTTTCATGATTATTAGTAGTTTTGGCGTGAAAACGTAACAAACTTTTATTAACAGGGATTATTAATATAGATAACAATACTAATATTTTTCATTAACATTAAACGATCATACCTACAACAGTTATGTGCAGGCATTCTAACATAAAAACATAACACTGTAGGCTCTCAAAGGAACCGTTACTGCTATTGCTAAGAAGTCGCTCGGAGGCGTTAGGTTCATTCAGATTAAAAGCTAGATTGTGCTTTTTAAACGGCAACTTGATATAAACCGTATTGCAATCCATTACAGCTGTAAATTGTAGAGCAATGGTTCTGTCCGGAAAACTACCTACTTTTAGCTGAATTTTAATGCGGTTTGTATTTAAATGATTAGGGATTTTTCGTTTGTGAACAGGCTCTCTATCGTCATCATCATTATCCCTTACCCATCTACGTCTTGGTACAGGCCTATCTTAGTTAAGTTCCAAATCAATGCCTGCCATGAGAAGTGAAATGTTACTGGCATATATATACATTATATTGCTCTTAATCCGATCCAGAAATACAGATTTTTCTTTTATGAACGGTAAAGGACCTTCCGATCACCTAGATTACTGATATAAGGACCAATCCTCCTCTAATAGAGAGGCTAATACGACAAACTGGGCCGTGTCCTAAGTTCCACACTCATAGCAACGCGCCTCCGTCTCTCGGCTAATATGACACAGAAACACATAAACAAGCACAAGAAGATACTGTATTTTATTCAAAGGCTAACCAATTACAAGCACTGCATATGAATGTGGCGTTGTTCACTTAAAAAAAAGTAACCTAATTATTGTGCTCAGAATCAAATGGTTAAACCCTTCTAAAAGATTTTCATTTACTAAATTGAAAACTGATAAACGTTTCGTTGGAATAAAATCTTCACTAAGAAACAAACAATTTCTTTTCTAACCGAACTCGAAAAGTAGGTTATCAATTCTTCTGTATTTTTTACGATAGCCGCCGACGCCGGTGGAGGCCGGTGGAGGCCGGTGGAGGCCGAGGGACGCCCGGTGCAGCTTTTAAACGAAATTTGCCGCAACTGTCAATCATGCGACGCGCGAACTGTGAAAACGTGCGATGTTAGTCGTTTCTTTTTTACTTTTCTAATTTTCTATTCAATTTTTATTATTTTTGAAGTGAAAAATTCTTTAGGCAGGGAAAAATATTATACAATGCGCATGTGATGCCCCTGGTGTTGCAAGCGTCCATAGGCTACGGTAACCACGTACCATCAGGTGGGCCGTATGCTTTTTTTGCCACCATCGTGGTAGAAAAAAAAAAAAAAAAGTTCGCCTCGGAAAACATATGTCCCATGTATACCTAATACATTCCATATACAAGAAAGTAGAACTAAGCTAACACATAGCAGGTTTTCTTTTTTTACTAGCGATCAGGGCTGGATTGTTTGATTTAATTATAAAATCAAGCTCTGTTCCTACAAAGATATCCTTTAGTATAACTTCCATACTCATTTAATACACAAATTAATTACTGCTGACTGACTGAAGACTGACAAACTATACATATAAAATTAGTGTGTGTGTTTGAATGAATTGAATTGAATAAATTTACGTAAAACTAATTGGGGGCGATGTTAAAATAGTATTAGAACACTTTTCAATGTTTTTTAATTTTTTGTATCTGTTTGTCCCTTTGTCCGTTTGTCTGTTTGTCCGGGCTAATCTCCGAAACTACTAAACGGATTTGAATGAAACTTTTTGTGGTGTATAGATAATACGCCTGGTCAACATCAAAAATACTTTTTACTGCTGTAAAATCGTTCATTCCTACAGGAACTTGGAATTTCGGTACACTGCAATACCAACAATAACATATTACTTAGATTATAATTTTACTACTCTACGCGAACGAAGTCGCAGTCACCAGCTAGTTTTAAAGATTTAATAAAATTTTTACTTACGACGACGACGTCGACGTCAAATAGTTTTTTTTTAATTAAAGAAAGAAGAAAGATTGAATTTCAATCTTTTGGCGGCTCGACATTGGCTTTCTGGCTTCTGCACATATTCTCCATTTCAATCTGCACTCCATTCGTATACCTAATTCTCTTTAAATAAATAGATTTTTTTATTTGAATTAATATATTTTATATGTAAGCATTTCTTTAAAATATTCTACAGTGTAGGTATTTAAAAAGTTTAAAATCGATTAAGTTAAAGGTATCTAAATAATTAGTTTCTAACGTCCCTTTTACATTAAATCAGCATATGACCATATCCTCCAGAGACTGGCCACCGTAACCTGACCCAAAAGTTTGTAAACTTAAACACGTGTTTCTTGGTGTTCATCCCACCAATACAACCCATCAGAAGTAGTTTTATTTTATTTCCCAAGTGTGTAGAAAACCTAAAAGATATTCAAATTGGCATTTGAAATTTGAAAGTCAAACCATAAGGTACCATTATCCGCATCCGTTCGACGCCTAATAAGCGGAATTATAATACTGTATTAATTTACAAACGATACTGTACCACATCAAAGGGGTCTGAATTAGCATGAGAGAGGTCGTTGAGGGATAATAAAGTGGTAGTAGTTGTCGACTAGTGCACCTTAGGGGCTAATTTCGCCTGGCGGGTAATTGTGAGCCCGCCCCGGGCAATACCGTAATGTTTTTTAGTCTACATCATATGATGAGCTTCTGAACAGTATAAGAACATTTTCCATATAATTATGCTATATAATAGGGCACTTTGCTTGTTTTCTTGAATATGGAAATTATTAAAGTATCATTTTACTGCTCTTAATAAATAATAATGGTGTAATTGCGTTTATAATACGTACATCGACATGTACAAATAAATTCTGTAGATATTACTTTCTTATTTATATAAATTGAAAGCAAATGTTATTAAAACAAATATGTATGTATGTTAAAGAAATAATAAATCAGCTAAGTATTTATTTTCTGGCAAATAAATAAATATATTCTTCTTCAAAATCATCATTATCATCAGCTTTATTTATACACTGTTAGGCATAGTCCTCTTTCAATAAAGGCCAAGACAACCGATGCTACCCGCATCCATATCGGGCTGTGGAAGCTGATCCAAGATTTACCTATTCATACGTGCGTTACACAGATATTCGATTAATGTAGTTAATGTGGGCAAGCGAATAACTGAACTAAAGTAGAGATACCATGCATGGTGGAATGACGGCTCACGGTCGGTGGACGAAGGCAGTAATAGAGTGGACGCCTAGAGATGGATATCGCGCAGCTAGTGAACCTGCCGGTGGACAAACGACATATAGCATATCATGGGAAAAGGTGGATAACGAGCCCAGGATCGGACAGTGGCGTGACAGAGAAGAGGCCTCTGCAGTGGGCAGATATGTATTACCTGATAAGTAAATAAGTATAAATAAAAAGACTCGAATAACCAAACAAAGCGACGAATAATTAATTAACAAATCTAGATCTATTTAGAACGCTGACGGTACACTCCATTAAAGTCATGGCGCATTGATAAGAAGCGTTTTTGACTAACAATGGGGTGACAATAAATTGTATTCTTGTTTTGCGATAACCGAATCTTTTAAGTCGACGTTTATCTGCTCGGAGTTAACCAGCAGTTATTTACAACAAAGAGACTTTTGTTGGGGAAATATAATTATTATAGCGGAGATTTTAAAGCTTAACTCTTGTATGATGGACTAGCTGATAAAAGTGGATTCGTCGACGTCGTTTATTGTACGGAGATAAAGATAATTGCAATTGTAGAATAAAGCCGAAACAAAGGTAAAGTAAAACAAAACAAAATGAAACTTCAATAGCTGGCAGTCAAATAATGATATTTATAAACTCTTCATTTCGTAAAAAAAGTACTTTATTTTTTTCGTGCTGAACTTTCACATGTACATATGCATTACTCTCGTTCACCCCTTCTCCCACTTCGACGATCGAGTAACAAACTGAATGCAACTCTGTGGCTACGGCTTCAAAATCTATGTGAAAAAACGGTACTTTGCCGGTCGTACTGGTCATAAGCGGCTATTATGTACAATGTCCAAAGGCTGTACGCCTGTACTTTTTTTATTACTACAACATAAAATTTTTTTAACTTCTTTATTTTTATTGGATACTAGCTGCGCCCCGCGGTTTCACTCGCGTAAATTTCGTTCCCGTGGAAAATAGAAAATCATTCTATGGCATCCTATAGGAACATTTTTTCAGAAAAAAAACTATATATGTGTTAATCCAAGTTACTCTCAATGTGTGAGCCAAATTTCATTAAAATCAGTTCAGCAGTTTTTGCGTGAAGGAGTAACAAACAAACAAATAAACAAACAAACATACAAACAATCGCATTTAGCGTAGTAGGATAATCTCTAATAACTAGTTGGTTAAGAATCCTAATAAAAAGTCCACCTTTTTATTTGGTTACTATAAAATGCTACTGAACATATCCTATGATAGGTAGGTATACAATTAATAGTAATAATATAGATTGACATTTAACATGAACTACATAATATGTTTTTATTTCCCATAATGATGATTGCATACATAATAGCGGACCGAATGTCTGTGGACGCCATGTTCAAAATAAAGCGCAATAAATGGAATGTTTAAATTACGCATTGTGCAAAAATATTTTGTAGCGTCACACTCGCCGTGATTTAAGTGACCGCACTTCGTTTACGGCTTTTGTCGTGTAATTAATGTGACGTGTTTTGTACAGTATTAAATATGGGAGATAATGTTCATAGTAAACATATGAAGGTTGTTTTAATATTTACGGTTTGATTCAAGTAAGATCTATTCCAAGAGAAATTTTATTTTGATAACTAATTTCAGTGTTCCCTTTAGTAGTTTCATGTGAAAGAATATAAATTAAACATCTTTATCATCATTTGCATTTCAGCATTTATAATAATAGTGGGATTTAAATTTTGAGTCTAATGTTAGGAATGGTTTGTTGTACAGCAAATAAGCCTCATTGAAAACTAACGATATCTTCTACATTTTATTTAATTATTTGAAAAAGAAACAAATTTTGTTTCACCGATTCTTTTAAGTCCAGGTAAGTTGTGAAGATTATACCTACATTCGACTAGCCAAACCTCAGGTCTGCTATATACCGCACAGTTAATATACAAATAAATTACGTTTTTGGCCCGTTGATAAAAGCTTTTTTTGTCAAACCTAGACGTGCCTAACTGACTTGTCAAATATAGAAGCGACGGAACTTCGACGTTTCACTATAACATATGTTCGTACATTCAGAGATATGCTGTCAATTTTTGTGCATGTTGAAAAAATTCGCATATACCAAAAAAATATTTCAAATACGCGAGGAATAGTTAGGTTGAATTGTTTTTTTATCGTGAATAAAACGGATTGTGTGAACCTAGTCCAAGAATCCTTGTATATGGTCATACATTGTACTAAAACTCTTACAAAAACAAAGTCACTCGTTTGAAAATAATTCAGGGATAAGAAAAGCTTAGATAACATAAAGACGACGTAAAAGTCGTCTAAGAAAATAAAGATAAAACTATTGAAGCATTTACTACACTTACGTTTGCGATATGTACAAATACCTTATGTGGCATATTCATATGGACGATGTGGTAATTCCGTGCTGGATAAAATTACCATCAGTCCTATAAACATTCATCTGAATGACGGCGTCACATAAACACACGATGGATACCGGTCAGCGGTATCTCCTCCATATTTTATCCACAATAGCACGCCTGTCCTTCGCTACGAGGCAATAATGAGTAAATTCTCTCTTCTAAATCTCAATTGAATATGACAAGGAAAACTTTAGGCAAACTGCCAAATATTCAAGTTTTTATTGCAACAACAACAACACATCTTCACGCCAGCTCCCTAACTAAGGCAGAGAGTTTTTATTGCGTAGGAATATCTTATCTCAGTCGACGAATATGCGACGAGATAATATCTTATGTCGACGATGATGATCACAGAAAAATCCATCCATCTGTGTTTCCATAAGTAAAAAAGTTCATTATTATGAAAATTATTCATCATTATCATCATCATCATCAGCCTATTGCAGTCCACTGTTGGACATAGGCCTCTCCCATAGCGTGCCACTGGGCTCGATCTTTGGCTAATCTTTCCCACTTCCTGCCAAAAAGAAAAATTCCTTCCTAAAAATTATTATTGAAGAATAATTGCTTATCCAACAGTCAGTCAAAAATCCTATTGGAAGATTTACAACTCTTAATACTTCACAAAATTCAACAATTCTGCAATATATAATATTACCTGTAGGTGTATCAGACTCTACAAGCCTAGTCTACAATTTAAGGCATATCAAGCCACATATTGTTATATCAACATTTGCTTAAAATACTAGTGTTAAAACTAACTTCACTCATTAATTAAGTAAACATAATAATGTTGCTTATGGATAGATTTAATTAACTCTAAAAAAACCGTATACATGATGATTAAAAAGTGGATTCCTGCGGGACCTTCCACAGAGCGTGAAATTGCCAAAAACCCCTTCGAATCCATCACGAATCAAATGACACTCTGAAATTGTAAAGCTAACTGAAGAACGAATTGAATGAACTGCAAAACAATTAACAGGAATGGACGATGCGAAAAATTGGAATAATCAACGGGAAGCCATGTTGAATTTTACAAAAATTTAATAAATGTAATATTTTCAAAAAGCACTCAGATTTAAGCACTCGTGTCCACCATACTCACACACGCTGACCCACTGCCGGCATTGTTAGTTGAAAACGAATATCAAATATTATTTCAGCGATTTCACGGTGAAATGAAATAAAAAATACAGACGTTGGAACTCGCGGACATGGATTTGGTGAAAAAATGGAAATTATCCCGTATAATTGGGAGGCATTAGAATAACATGCTATGCTAATACTAGCATGCGGTCGAAAACCGTTTGGTTTTTTAACACGTTTTTCATCCCAAAAAAAACGGATTCCAAACATTACATTTCTTTGAATTACTTTTTAATAAAAGTCACAAGATAGCATGAGCATGTTATTTTACTTATTAGCTTTGTTTTAACCCATTTTTAGAAGTATACTCTATTCTTCTGCGCTTACTAATTATTGCACTGTTGTACTCTAATTTGTGCCTTTCAGATCTCTTATTAGCTAGACGAAAATATATACACTATCATGTACGTAAATCCTCTGTGAAAGAAAATATCCAGTTTACTTCCTAGGAAAGTACCCAGCATGCTGCTAACATATACTACTGTTAAACAATTCAAACATTTGCTAAGATGTTTTAAGATGTACAAAAAGCATACACTGAGGACTCTAGACATACTTATTATATATTGAAGTAGAAGCAAGAGATCATCAAGTAGCTATTGCAATGATTAAACGTTTTTATCGTCAACACGATCACCCTATAAGTCCATTTACAAATTTGACAGTGGTAGCTGTTGTTTCATAATTGGTAGAATGATACATTCGCGCGCTAGTAAAAATCTTGGAACTAGTAGGAGCTATAAAGGTTCTACATGTATTGTTGTATTATATTACTCAACAACGAAAACCTAAGTATAGTGTTTTAAAAACAACATTTTAAACTTAAAAATAATATACACACCGATAATAATACGTAGAGATACATCTATATTTTTTTTGAAGTTAAACTTCTAAACATGCTCTTGACTTACAGCGTTACAACAATCACATATCGGTACAGGTCAATGGAAGTTGTCGTTAAAATTCGAAATTCAAGTTCGAATTAAATGATACTTTTTTGTATTTAAAAAATAAATATCATATGACATGTTATGTCATTGTACGGTTATATATAATATTAATGAAAATCAATAATACGTTTTACTTCGGTTGTGTGGTCAAAAGCACACACATTTTTTTTGTTTCATATTCGTATTTATTGATTTACATCAAAACTACGCTTATATTTGATGATTAAATGCGGAATGACAAAAGTAATCACTGGTATATTTAGCACAACATTATTCACCGATGTAAAACTATACGCGTTACCCACGGCTACTCGTGGAAAGCCAGTAAATTGAACATAGTCTTGTTATTAATATTTCATCAGCATACCAGTGCCGTTATAACCGCATATTCAATTTTAGATCCTTTGTACTTTTAATGAAGGTTGAATAGCTATTTAACAGATAACAGAAATGAATATTGAATATTGCTAACCCACATTAAATGCACTTTATTTCGTTACAATTGTTTTATAATGAAGCCGGATTTAGTCATTATTTATGTTGACTTTAATGATAGATAATGAATTTTAATATAATTACGAGTAGTCGTAAGTGATATGTGATAATTAATTGATAAATCTAGACTTTTATTTGTGTCTGAGACAGTAGAATCATTTATGTATGGTATTTTTCTAACAATTTAGTGTTAGTTGCACCGTGCATTAGAAGCTTTCGTATATCTACGCAAATATTGGTAATTATTATAATCCTCCTAAGAAAAATTAGGTTAAATAATATGTTCAATTTAATTCATTTCCTATCAGGTTCACAATTACTTATAGAATACAGAACACAATAACAGAATCTCCGCATTGAATAATTCCTAGTCAATCTTAGTCATAATCCTTTAAGATACCTATATTTATCAACTATTTTTTACATAATTAATGGTAAGTAAACTAAACAGAAAAATATTATAAATCTCACGTTCGTACGTATAATTCGTTCGTTACGTATAATCTACAATTAAACTTAGTACAATGCACTGACTTAAATTGACACAAGCGGCATGCACCCAAGCACACATACACATGCCCTACATACTTAAAATATATTATTGACTTTAGGAAATTTCTAGTCGATACCAAAAGGTTCTTGTATTATATTATAGTTAATAATAAACGGGGAATAATAAAACGAGCGAATAAAAAATAACTTAGCGACTGATGATGAGATACTGTATTAATAACTTGAGTGGTAAAAAAATAAGTGAGTGAAAAATAAACTAAACTAACGACGAATCTTGGCTAATAATAAAATTCAAAACGAGCTTACAAAACGTGAGCTGCGATTAATCCATTTGACGTATTAAAAATCTAACTGAGCGACGAAATTACTAAGTGAGCGACTAGAAATGCAAAGCGGGCAGCGTTAATATTAAGTTAGGAGACTATTTTTCCTAATGAAGTTTTACACAACGAGCTGCTATAAAGTTCAGTTTGAGCTACGTTTTGTGAGCTGCTTTATTACTGTTTGGATGACTGATAATCTATTTGAGGTGTTGTGTTTTTTATACTGATATTATTTTTTAATGAAAACTACAGATTATTCGCTGCGCGCGAATTTGAATAGCGAGCGGCTGAGCGACGAATCAACGAAATTTCAACACAATCGGTCAAGCCTTGTAGAAGTTGACATTCTTTCTTCTAACTTGGATGGGTTAGGTTAGGTTAGACTATATTTATACACAGCGAGCGAGCGAAGCGAGCGAGCCTAGTGGATCGGCAATCCTTATTTTTGCAGGACATGAACTGGAGATTATTTTTGAGGTCGACCCTCACTGGACCCCCCTATGATTTTTAAATTTTTTAGAGTTTTAGAATCATACTTGGATGGGTTAGGTTAGGTTAGGAGTACGAGCCGAGGAAGTACCTCTCGCGTACACGAGACCGGCGTGAAGTGACAGCTGTGTTGGCGCGTATCGTGCAGTGTGTAAGTAGCCGGTGGCCCATGGAGGAAGGAGAAGAAATTTTCATCGTATGGAACGGTACCACCAAGAACACCCTCGACTGAACCGGTCCAGCATCATTTATTATTATTATTATTATTATTATTCAAATAGTTTTTTTATAATCAAATTTAAAAAAAAAATGTTTGCACACAAAACACTGCTCAAATAATTTTTTCTATGCAAATTTAAAAAAAAAATATGTGCTCACAGTACACAGCTCTTTTAAGTTTTTTTAAAATACGTTTTAATATTCAAAACACTTCATTTAAGATAAAATGCAGCTCAGTATATTTAAATAGTTTACCAAATTTTGAAAAAAATGAAGAACGTAATGTTGTCACTCAAACAATTATTAGGTCGCTCAAATATTATGAAGTTTCTCCTTTTGTATTTTAAGCAGCTCAAATTGATGTTTGTAAGTCGCTGTTTTATTGATTTCTAGTCGCTCACATTCAGTCGCTCACTTAGTAATTCTGTACGCTAAATTCATTATATTTGATACCTCAAATTTTAATTTACAGTCACTCGTTTAATTACTACCCATAATAAACTGGCATTTAGGTTAAAAAGCTTTATTTCAAAACTATATTATAACTTCGGACTTCAAAAATGATTCAAAATTTTTACTTATTATGTTATTCTGATATGAAAGCTATTTTACTGTAAAGTTTCATGAAAATCCGTTCAGTAGTTTTTGTGTCAAAACTTTCGCATTTATAATATTAGTAGTATTGTTATCACTAGTAAACGCGTGTTTATCTTTAACAGCTATACATCGGCTGTCTACTCACTTTGTGATCCTCTTACAAAGACTGCACAGTTGCAAAGGGTAGTGCCACGCTGCATACATGAATGTAGTCAAATTGGGCCGGCGTGGCATGAAAATGGCTAAAACTGCTCGTACCTATGCCCCCTTATAAAATTTAAAAAACTATTGGTAACACAAATAAACCAGCACAAGAATTTTAATTCGGGCATCGACAACAGTAAATAGTAATAACCATTAACTGGCATTAAAACACTAATGGGTTTTATTATTTATCGAGCTCAAAGCATGGATAGCTGCACAAACAAAGCTCGCTCCAGAGTCGTTTAACTATACTAAAGTCAACTAAAACTTGACCCAAGTTTAATTATAAACTGAACGATCGAGTTCGGGTACTGCCGCGAACTTGGGATGATGCCTTGATGACACTACTAACTTTTTTACTTTGGCCTCTTCGTAGCAAAATCACCTCAAAGTTGTTACATAGAATTTAACTGGAAATATTTTTTGAAATAAAACTTCTATACGCGTGCTTGATATGGGAAGTAGCTGGAGATCGTTACAAAAATCTGTGATCGAGCGAGGAAAATGGAAGATGTCATTCAAATTCAAAATTTAAATACTATTTAAGTGAAACTTGTTTGTATCATATCATTGTAATTACTGTAACAAATTTGTGTATTAAATCAATAATTAAGTTTTACTTGAGTTGTGTGGTCTAAAGCACACAGTTTTTTATTTTTTTATAGTACAAGGGGGCAATCGAGCCCATTGACATCTATATAGAGATTACACAGATTTATTGCACTATTTCCTCCTCACCCTCCATGGTCCATCAGATACCTACACACCGCATGAAACCCGAAAGCGCTGCTGTCACTGTAATAGTAATAATGCTTAAAACTAAACTTTATATTGTAAATTCTTTATAGTAACTTTGTAGCCATTTTCATATTATAGTTTATGACGTCAGAGTCCGACTCTACTCTCGCCAACTGAAATACAGGAAACACACTGAAAAACGTTAGAGATAGTGCCACACTGCGTGCTTGCATGCAGCCGAATCGGGCCGGCACGACCGGAGAGGTACCTCTTACACGAGACCGGCGTAAAGTGGCAGCTGCGCTGTTGTGTTTATGCGGATGTCTATGGTCGTCGATAGTCATAAAAATGGCTCCGACTCCTCGCTTGCCCTCTATACCATAAAAAAAAAATAATAAAAAAATGTGGAAGATTGTATTATCACCGCAACCTTTAATTTATTTTACTGACGTATACATATTGGCACTTACCACCAATCCGACTGCTCGATTGCATCGTAGGTATTAACAAAAACTCGGTCTGTGCCGTTGTGTTTAATTAAAACGTTCATTATGAAATAGTTATATTTGTAATTGTCGCGTAATTTTATTATCGCTGTATTCCAATGAATTTAAATTACAGAGCTATGAATTAATTTGCGTTTATTAATTAACTATTTTGCAATTCATATTTTATTTTATTTTCTTTCAGTATTTTTAGTAAAAACGGTTGTATCTAGGTAGGTTTGTTAGACAGTGGTGGTATGCACAAAGTATTTTAGCATGCCACTTAGGTGGAGAGATCTGGATGGATTAAGGTGGAGAGAAACTGGATACGTGGAATTCGAAATAGAGAGTGGGTATGACCCACCCAACCACAGCAGTGTTTCAAAAGTTAGTTTCTCTTTTGCCGGACTTGCTGCATTTTGTGAAGGAGTTGGTTGCGTTTTAAAATTTCTCGCAGATATGTACATGCGGACAGCGCAGTGTGATAAAAGACGCAAAAATACTTTTACTACTAAAAACTTTTATATATATATATATATTTTTCTTCTTTTTATATTTTTTATATAGGGGGAAATAAGCAGTCGGAGCCATTTTCACGATTACCGATGTCCGTAGCCATACGCACAGAGGCTAAACAAATGCGTTGCCCTCCTTCCTCATCCCCCCTCCAAGGGCCACCGGCAACTTACACACCACACGAAATGCCACGCTGCATGTACGCATGCAGAGTGACTCTACCTCTTACATGACCGCACTACTCTATAAAAAAGATGTGTTCTTTAGACCACACAACTGAAGTAAAGCTTAATTATTGATTTTCATTACCGTAATTACAATGATATGATATGTATTTATTTTTTAAATACAAAAAAGTTTTACTTAAATCGAATTTGAATTTGAATGACAAGTTCCTATGGCATCGCCCGATGTGTGATTTTTTTGTAACGCTCTCGCCAGCTTACTCCGCAAGTCAAGTGCGCGAAGTTTCACTTCAAAAACTACTGCGAGTAACACAAAGATTAGCTTTTTTTTTTTGTTGACCCTGGGGAAAATGCTTTTACGCATCCCCACACCGTAGGGGGACAATGTGGGGTATGTGGGACTCGCCGGGAGAGAAGCTCCCGGAATACCCACAAAAAAACCCAGGGCACTTCCGGCGTCGCCGTATTGGAGAGATTCTGGGAGACCGGCGCAGCCTTTTCTACCAGTACCCCTCTGGCAACACAAAGATTACCTAACCCAACTTAACTGGCCCAGGTTTCATGGCGCCGCTTTACAACCCTAGATAATACGCGCTCGTATTTTATAAATAAGACGTACTGAGATATGGAAGTATTCTTGTTAAGAAATATCATCTTATCTGTCAAATAACTTTGTTGACATAATATGATACCCGAGAACCCGTGACGGATCCAGAAACATTTTTTAAACCGCCCCAAGCCTTACAAAGCAATTTACTCGAGTAAACAATCTGTATTTCGCTCAGCCTGTGCGCAGCGTATCTACGAGTTTATTCGAGGCCTGAGCTCAAGGTATATAATATAACAGCAAGTTTTATAATTTATATTAGAAATGTATTTAACCTTTGACAATTCACTGTACCTTGAGATTTAATACGAGTAATAATATATTATCCGAAGATAGCTTTTCGTTTTTCTTTTGAGAATGTTTTTTTTTTGGAATTTAAAGGAAATTTCATGGTTATATCAGATTATAAACTACATCTCAACCGAATTTTAAGCAAATCCGTTCAGTAGTTTTTTGTATAGTATGAGAGGGCAATCGGACGTGCAGTCGGACCCTTTTAATAACTACCCATGGAATTATGATTTTTTTTTATTATTATTTATTCTTATTCGTTTATTATATATTTATATATTAATATATTATTATTGTATATTTAATTTATATATTATTATTTATAATTGATATATCTATACATTATTATTCATTTATTATATATTTACATTTATTTTATTACTTATAATACCTCTCTATACATCATTATATTTTCAGTATATATCAGGGGACCAACCAATTGATAGACACGTTCATTGAGGAGGTTCTGTATATATACAAGTGAATATTTATATCAAACGCGATAGAATCCGTTAGGAGAAGAATCATGAGCAACATTCGCGTAAATATGCGAAAATTCCGATCTCTTTTACGGATTGGATTAAAAATGGAAATCATCCTCTGAAATAAAAAAGGAAGTAAAAACAATCGAAAACAGCGTATAATGTGCATAGATCCCTTGCCCCGAGTTCAAAGCTCAAACTGCAGTCGACCTAATTCTCGCAAAACAGTCTCGATGTTTTTGGGCGCACAATGGGTCTCCGGTTTGTTCAGGTGCCGGCGAGTTTTTACGAGAATTTCGTAACTCGCACAACAACATTTTCATAAGAAAATTGTAAGGATTTTATTATACGCTGTTTCGTGTGGTGAAAATATTTTATTTTACATTCGCTGCGAAATAAGCTGTGGTAATGAAAAACTAAAAATAATAGTTTTTCCTACCTACAGATGAAAATATAATTTTATTTTTTAGTCTAATAGGCTGTGTAAGCTTGACACGTTAAAAACTGTGAAATATATCTACTTCGCTAAATAATACTTGTGTGTGACTTACTCAGGTTAATCCCTGAGTCGCAGCAAGTGATAAACAAAATCAATGTTAGCATGTGTCAAATATAAGACAATATAAAGTAATTACTATAAAAATTACTAGTCTTTGTTTTACATAATAGTGTAAAAATAAAAAAATATAATTGTAATAAAATACTTGTTTGAGACTTTCGCGGTAGTTCCACTTTTAGTAGTTACTTACTAAACCAACTACAAAATGTGATAAAATAATTGTTTCGGCTACGAAAATTGCGGGAACGGGGGAGTATGAAATTTGGCACACTTATAGTTTACGTGTAAGAGAAGTGCAGAACGCTATTTTAATAATAATGTTTATAAAGTAACTTAATTAAATATGATTTTACACACACTGCCACGCATTTGACGTATTGATATATATGATACACGTAATTATTGATGAAGTTCTGTGTCTTTTGCAAGTGTTGAAAATTTTACGTAAACTGTTTACCTTAGTTACAAATTACAATGCAATAACATGTCAAATAATATTTAGTTTTTAATTACAAAAAAGTTCCACTTATATCGAATATCGATCTTCGCGGGTCCACTAGTACATATAAAGCTTCCTCTTGAATCCGCTCTATCTGTTAAAAAAAAACCTATCAAACTCTGTTGCGTAATTTTAAAGATCTAAGCATACACACAGACATCGGAAAGCGACTTTGTTTTTTACTATGTAGTGATAATATATTATATTATTTATACCGACTTATATATATTTGATACACGATTTTAACGGTATGGTTTAGTTACTAATTAATATTTCGCGTTTGAGTAAAACACTCGAGGGCGGGCGGGAGGCGAGCACCAGGGCGGGCGCCGAGCACCCTCGAGCCCGAGAGCCGGTCATTTGGTCGTCAAAGTACTGACGAACTTGAGTGCTCTATTTCGACCAGTATTTTATTTTTTTGATCTACGAACGTATTTCATTTGAGTTTTATACACAAGTAAGTATATTGTAAGTATATAATATGAGTACAAGATGGCTTATAACTTACATTATGGTTATAGACTTTAAAAATATTGAAGTCGATGTTTTATTTTAAATTAATAAAACTATAGTTTGAGTCTTTTGGCTTAACGCGGATTTTCATAAAATTTTCTACTAGTATAATTAGTGTGTATCAAGTAAAGTATATTTTAATTATTTTATGATATAATTTGACGGAAATTTACACGAGTAAAATGACAGATCGTAACTACTACTCTATACAATTAGTCGTAATTATAGTCTATTTCTGGTAAAAAATATACTTTAGACTAGGTAGAATGTATTGGATGTGAATTTAATAATCAGTAGTATTGATTTTTAAAGTAAGTCCGCGGTTTCTTTTTAGGGTTCCGTATCTCAAAGAGAAAAAACGGAACCCTTATAGGATCGCTTTGTTTCCGTCTGTCTGTACGTCTGTCAAGACCTTTTTCTCTAAAACGCGTGAAGGGATTAAGCTGAAATTTTCGTCTAATTCGGAGGTCAGTTACGTTTTGA
>LUGF01013001.1:298219-315200 GCA_001625245.1 Calycopis cecrops
ATGGTAATTAAATTTGTCTTATATCAATGTTTCAAATGCATGGTAGTATGTGTAAAATATCATTTATTAAATAAAAGTACTTTATAAACATTATCATTAAAAAATATTAGCTCTCGGCACTTCTTTTACACGTAAACTAATAAGTGTGCCTTTGGCAAGAAGTAAGAACTTATAGCACATATATAAAAATAAATCTGAAAACTAGTAAATTATATTATGTAGATCATTGGAAAAATCATTATCAACTTATAACTATTATTCGTTGCCTACTAAATGTGTGTGAGCAACAGCTTATATCCTTTTTTTCAACTTAAACGGCAGGCGTAAAGTTACAATAATGAAAACCATGCATTACGTTTGGATTACGGAACCCTCGATGTGCGAGTCGGACTCGCACTTGGCCGGTTTTTTATTTAATGGTGTAAGCGGTATAAAATATATTGGAAGCCACAACTGGTGTGAACACTTGTATGTAGCGACAATGTTGCGGATGACATTGTTAACTTTATTTGGAACATGGACGAGCATGCGGGCGCATTGTATAATTTTGAACTGCCTTTGTTCCAATCATTTTTTTATGTTCAAGCAGCAGTAAATTAAGATTGTATAAGAAAAATAATGTTGTTTGCACAGTTGTCTCCATAAGCCCGCATCCTTTTGCCAACCTCAAGAACCAAGTCGAAAACATTAATGAATAATATAAATACCATTATTGTTGTAGTCACTACTCCTGCAGGCTAATAGGCATAGTAGTATCATAGTATTTGACGCTTAACCTTTCGGTTACCGCGGACGTTCATTGACGCTTCAAAAACACGCAGCGAACACGTGGTCGGTACCGGGAGATTTAAAAAATCGCGTAAAGTCAAATAATATTGCCATGAAAAGAAGAGACATTCTTGGTATGTTTGTTTACCATCCGAGATAGCTTTGAGAGTCAGCAAGCTAATGTAGCAATGGCAAGCCACATTGCTCGCAGAACCGATACCTACCCACTTAGGAAGGAAATTTTATGAGTAGCGGCTTCGCACCTAAAGACGGAGTATTGTACATCCTTCTATACGATGAACTGGCGATTTGATTAGTAGTTGGAAGCCGCTGGATGCAATTGGCTTGTGACCGATACCTTTTTTTTTTTAATGAATAAAACTGCATTATGCATACCGCTAGTCACCGGATTTATACAGACGGTTATGCGGGACTCGCACTCGCTAAAGCTAAAAACCACATGACAATCATCTTCACGCCATTACCGAGAATCTTCCACCACTTCGGATGCAGCGATGCTTCCTTTTAGGAGCTCCCTTCAAAGCGTCAAAACCTCGAGTCAGCAGCTACTTAGCCACTATGCTGTGTATATAAACGATAGACCGATACCTAGCTCTTTGGATCGACAAGCACATTTTTATAAAATAGATATCATTAGTTTTGTGTATAGAATCTAGTTAATCAAGAGTCTTCGCAAATGTATGAAGATAGTTATGAATGTGAATCAAGCAAGGCTAGTCTACGGATCGTGATATTATGTAGCACTCTGTACGCTCTACCTACCCCTAGAAAACAAGCGTGGAGATGTGTTGCTGTTATTGAATCTACTTAGTACAAATACTAATTTGACTAATAGTGGATAAAACACGCCAAATATAACTAAAGTCCAAGGGTTATTTACAATAATATCGTATTACGCGCGAGGGTCCCGCACTATAATAGAAGGACATCCATATCTCTCACCCTTCTGTAATTGTGTCTATTAACGCCTAATATGGAATTTAGGGTACATTGATTATGGGTATCACCTTGAATCGAACCGGGCCTTCATAATGGCCAGCTGTTTGCGAATGTATCCAATATACACCTTTAGAAGCAATTTATTTATATTAATAGATAACATAGTGATATTAAGGGTATGGTTCTTGTCGCTAAGAAGAATATTAGTTGAATTTCCTGGTAATACTATCACTGAACGTTGGAGTTCGTAGTAGATAAGCATATTTTTGACGACCTGCTGGCGCAGTAGTACAGAGCTCCTATAAGCGGAGTGCTTTGAGAGGTCTATATCTAACAGTGGACTGCAAAAGGCTGATGATGATGATGATGAATTATCTATACATTAGCTTACAGCAAAGCAAGTTCTGGCAATTATCTCTAAAACTTCATCGTCATAAATTAAAAAGCCCCTGGTCGTAATTATTAGCTAATTATATACGAATTAATGGAATAAATGTCGTCTACTTTTCCCCTAATGCTACCCAGAGTGAGAACTAAATGGCGAATTAAGTAATTACTTTTCCAGCTGAAAATCTATGTGTAGAAAATTTTATTTGTATTCATACGGAGATAGGCTATATTCTGGGGGCATTAAAAGCATGTTTATTTTGTAAATTATATAGACACTATCTTACTCCCGCAATTCGCCCGCGTGGATTTTGAAATTAAAAAATGGAGTTATTATCTATATATTATTATCTTTATATTTACATATTAATACGTGAAGCAAAAACTTCGGGAACATTTTTACGAAAATTGCGCGGACGAAGGAGTATGAAATTTGGCACACTTATTAGTTTACGTGTAAAAGAAGTGCCGAGAGCTAATATTTTTTAATAATAATGTTTATAAAGTATTTTTATTTAATAAATGATATTTTACACATACTACCATGCATTTGAAACATTGATATAAGACAAATTTAATTACCATCAGTAATTACATGTGTCTTATATCAATGTGTCTTTTCAAGTGTTGAAAATTCTACATAAACTGTTTACCTAAGTTACAATGTCATAACATGAATTTTTTTTAATTACAAAAAAGTTTTACTTACATAGATCGAATATCGATCTTCGCGGATTCACTAGTACATATAAACCTTCCTCTTGAATCACTCTATCTATTAAAAAAATTCAATCAAAATTTGTCGAATAATTTTAAAGATTGCATACAGACACACAGACGGCGGAAGGAGTTTTATACTAAATAGTGATGTGAGTCATTATTAGCATATTCTTATTGGTTAGTACCTATTGTTTTGTCAAAAAAATAAGTTAAAATAAATAAAGTTTAAGTATTTCTTTTCAATGTCGAAAATTTCAGTTGAGTTTATAGGTATCCTATAGCCACTTAGTAGTAGGTACACGCATCTTAAAAATAAGTTACACCAGGTTTAGTAAACCAGCATTCACTATACCTTCATCTCACATGGACAGCCTCATTACATTTTTAAAGGTTCTAAAAATAAGATATTTGTTGAAAAAGGTTCATATTTTTTTTGTGTCTATGATACACGAAAAAATACGAATAGAACCGTTTGTTAACCGGTACATTACCATTCTTCAACCCATGATATATTTTGGTGAAAAGAATTATAAGTGATCAGTTCATAGATATTAATCAACATCGCACCATGTAGCCTAATGGTAAACAAGAGGCAGATCTTTGAACATCTCATATAAGAAGAGTGGACTAAAGAAAAAGAAGACTAAAGGAAGCGCTTTTGGCCAAGGGACTTATTCGGTAAAGGCGGTCACCCTATTTCACTATTTCGAAGTTGGTGGCGTTGTTCTGTAGTACGCGATAACAACCCTTCTATGGTCATTTGGGGACTTTCTAGTCAAGAAGGTGCCCTTATGAATATATTATGGTACTTTTTAGTGGGTATTCGCACTATCATGTGCCCCATGTGTAGAAGAAAACTAGCATATGATTTTTCTCGTCAAAAAATGGAAACCCATATTTTGACAGCTAATTACATGTATTTTAAAAAATGGAATATCAAAAAGTAATATTTTTCTTTCGCCAACTGTTATTCTATCTCGATAACAACCAGTATTTAACTTTTAAATAATTCATCACGAAAATATATCGGAGCTACAAAAAAAAAATAAAACTCGAACCTTTTATTGACATAACCTGTTTACTTTTCGACGATTGTGTTGCGCAAAAATGTTACTAAAAAATTTCATTAAGCAGAGACAACAGACACAACGATCCTTTGTCCCACATATTGACTGAGATTGATTGTCAGTCGGCATGTGCTAAACGAGTTGCAGGACAAAAATAAAAGCAAATGTTCGCAACCCCTGTCAGCATACGTCACTAACATGAATCGTTTTATTGAACTCGGCTACCATATTAACTTTAGGTGACGAGACAGTTTATTTAACCCATCGATATTGGTTTAAGTACTATAGTGATATGTAACAGAATATAAAATCATGACAAAGTGTTTTTTTATGGTATAGGGGGCAGATGAGCAGTCGCAGACATTTTCATGACTACAGACGCCCATAGGAATCCGCATAGAGGCTACACAGATACGTCCTCCCTTCTCCTCCCACCCCCATGGGCCATCGACTACTTACACACATCATGTTTAAGACAGCACAGCTATCACTTTACACGCCGGTCTCGTGTAAGCGAGAGGTACCTCCCAGATCGTGCGGCGTGCCTGCCCAATTAGGCTGCATGCAAGCATGCTGTATGGCACTACCTCTTACTAGTTTATTTAAAAGAAACTTTTGTACTTCACTACTTGTTTTAATAGTGAAGTTATGTATTAATTTACTATACTAGTTGCGCCCCACAGTAATCTTCAATCCCAGTCATGATAGCTCATAGAGCTCTTCTAGCTCAAGACCCCCGTGTGGGCCACTTTTTAACTTCCGCGCGTGAGCTGCTCCCCTTCGTTAGAGGTGGGGAGAGGAGGACACCCGCTGTCCACGGCCAAGATAATAATAGTATAACCTATTAATCGCAATAGTCCGGTTTGCCTTCTCCAAGTTGCTGGGAAAGAAGGGGGGGTCTGCCTCCCATCGACCACAAATACAGAGGCTTGAACTCCCCAGTGTGCTCGCCTCTCATATCGATGAAGCTGCACTGACCTTCTGTCTTAGCATAGTTCTACCTAAAAAAAAATCTTAAATATAAGCTTCTTTTTTACCACGTTTTTTCGTATGAATACCACCTCTGGTAATGTCCAATTTGAAGTGACTAAAACCACACCGTGCTCAATTTTGGAATTCTGCGACGAGGTGCCCTGGCATTCCCTACGTAAGGATGATCCCTGGAGACCCCAGCAGACTTTGACTACCAATCCCTCAATAGTTGGTCACGTCTTATTTGACACCTATAAAAATCATAAATAGATATATATGTACCTAGATCAAAATCTTTCTGTATGCCAAATTACAGTTTGATCGGTCTATTAACGACGTCTTAAGTTTATTCGAATACTCATTACAATAAAACTGTATTTTTATTTATTTAACCATTTTATTGAATGATTTTATCGCGTTTTATTTAATTATATTAAATTTATCATAATTAATTTATTTAATTAAATCTGTAAAGTCGCTTCATTGTAATTGATCGGTCTAATTAGTTTTGCCTGTGCGTTGTCAGTTTAGTCAGTCAATCCACCAGGACATGTTACTTTATATTAACAAATAATGTTTAGCAAATTAAACAGACTAAAACTAATTATTGAACTTTTGCAAACTCTTCATTTATGTTGTTCTTAGATTTGTTGGCCTAATTACAGTTGTACAACTTCCTTAAGAAATAATAGAATCAAAAATTACGTTAACATAACTTCGACCCTTCTTACGTCCTTATGACCCCCGGCTACTCCACAATTTTGTGGCCTAGAGTAGAGAAGATCTGCAACAGATTTCCTTCTGTTATTACGAAAAATATTGTTATATTTTTAATTAATGTTCGATGTTTTCCGTAATACAAATTTTCTCCGGGGCATATTGTTCACGTCCGTAGGTTCATAACATTGGACTATTCCAATTAAGTACATAATTTTATTAATCTGTTTAAAGAAAGAAAAATTATTGAATCATATGGTTCGCCACTGAAAATTATATAAAAAGGTCAGAGACCTTTATATGTTCGCCAGTCGTTATCTAAAGGTTTGTTTGTACCTTTTCCTAGTAATTCTAGAGAGCAAAAATAAAATACATCCAAAGCGCTCTAAGATAAACCAGGCCACACCCTAGAGGATAAGACCATTTCCAAATCTAAGAGATATTTACTTAAAATGATATCATTAGATTCTTACTTGTAAGATAACAAGCATTGTTGAAAGTCTCTTGAGCTTCCGACCCTTTCTCACTTTGACAAGTCACCCGTGAAGATTGCTTAGATCCCCAGCGACTAGCCCTTAGAAACAGCCTTATCGTTAAGATAGGATTAATTGAGGAAATGCCGTAGATAACGACAAAGTTATAACCGCCTCGCCCTTTGTGAAGTGCCATCGCTCTTTCGCGAAATTTTAGTGCCGTGGTTTTTATTAATTGGCCGCACGGCTGAGGGCCAGGTTGCAGACAATTATTTGTTACTAGTTTCTGCCCGCAGCTTCACCAGCGCGAATTTTGGACTTCAGAAGTGGAATTATTATACATATAAACCTTCCTCTTGAATTAGTCTATCTATTAAAAAACCTTAAATTTAAATCTGTTGCGTAATTATAAAGATCAAAGCATACAGACACACAGACGGCGAAAAGCGATTTTGCTTTATACTATACAGTGGTCAGTGATGATCAATTTTTGATATAAATTATAAAAACATAATGTTAATATTATTAACATAGCCGACAGCAGGTGTAAAGAACAAGTCCCACAGCCCTTTGTTTCCTAGGTTCAATAAGAATGTAATTCGTCTCGCATTTAAGGGAAAATATAGGTCAGGATTTTAAAAACCCTGTTCACAGTTTTCAGTGTTGAACGACGTGTACATTACAATTTACTGCAATTCAGCTTATGGCCCGTTTTATTAAAATGTGACCTAAAATAATATTGAAATTCTGAATTCAGCAGTTATTATACAAAATAGTAGTATTACATCTTTATATGAAATGAATATTTAAATTCGCTGTCAATGGATTTTGGGGCAATGGAAAAGTAAATTACTAGTAACTTTTTATTAAAGTTTGATTTTTTATGGTATATTATGGCAATGAACAATCAGCATTTAATAAATGACTAGCGACGACTATATACATTGAATGATCGTTATGTAGTAGCCTTGCCCTCCAATAAGAGATCGGAATCTCACAAACTGTACAAAACGCGACAGCATACCTAGCTATTACTTCATGGCCGTATAATGTGAAGAAAAGATGGGTTGACTTCTGATTTATAATAATAATAATGAGCAAAATATATAACAACAATAATAAAATCAGTGAGTTTTATACAGGACCTGCACCGATTAATGGTTATATATTATAAAGTCATATAAAAGACTATTAAAAAGACACCGTAAATAAATATACAGAATAATGGAAATAAAATGTAGTATTAAATATTTTCTTAAATATCCAGTTAGTACTGAGTAGTAGATATTAACATTGCAAAGGTTATTGAATTACAATACTCTAAGGGATTCTATCGTGGTTTATTGAATTATTTCACGAGCCCATTTATAGCTACCATGGTCACGGGTAGACTTGTAATGAGTAACATTCGGGTAAACTTAATAAATACTTAAGATTATTGAATACAAAAATCCATAAACAATTAGATACTATGGAAAAAAAACAAGTAGGTGAGTTAATTACTTTCCTATAAAAGTCCTGTACATAAATATATACAGCTTCCGAATTGAAACGACGAGTTATAAAACTTGGACAGCTTTATGTCGATGGCTTGATGTTGTCGTTGAAGTTAAATGTTTTATGTGGACGGTAAACGTTTAAAATTGGCGAAACTTGGCATCGCCATCGAAGATTGTTCTTTTAATGCCTCAAACGAAGAATTAAAAAGGAATTAATCTTCAGTACCCTCCTTGCCTTCACACAAATCAATATAAGTTTGGACACTTTCATTTAGGGTCAAGTTTAATATTAAAATTATTAGAAGGGAAATATACACAACGTGAATCTGGTAGTAAGAGGCTGCCTAATATCATGGTTTATTTGGAGATATTTGGTGGTTTAGGGCTCGACGATTACGCAGAACCGCTCAAACTTCGACAGACAACAGTCACATTATATCGTTGCTATGATAGTACTTCATACATGAGTAGGAAACATCGAACAAGAAAGTTTTATACTTAAATATTTGTGTGGTGCATGAGCTAGCATGTTTACTGCTAGCAAGAGTTTTGCATTTATTAAAATTCTATTCAGCCTGACGAGTTGAATTTGCATGGCTGATTGCCGTCCGCTGCTCAATCAAGGATATTTAACAAAATTAACTAATTGAGTGAACGTTCCACCGTCCCCTTGCGCTAACTTGCGCTAAATTGACTCAACAACAGTGCCGTGTATCGGGCAAAATGTAATAAGCCATAATGAAGCGATTTTGTGGAAACGCCGGTTTTAATTATGTTTATATTTACCTTTATAACTTCATTAGTTAATGAATACAAAGTTAAGTTAGACTTTATTTCTCTAGTATTTGATTAAATACTTTGGTCACGTTTTACAAACACTCGACTAACCATCAACTGAATTCGTGCGTTTCCAATATTTTGATTTACAATAAAATACTACTTTTGTAATCAAGCTATGTAGAGCTCAGATCAATTATTTGTATAACGTTTTTCCACGAAACCAACGAAGGTTTAAAGGAAATGATATATTTTCTAATTTTTAAATAACTGTAAGTTTGTACTGGAAGTACAAGAAGTACTACTGCAAGTCGGGATATTAGAGCTATTTTAACCGTCTTTCCCGTCGAGACAGGCGAAAAAAGGGTTAGAGAGTTTCTGTCAGCACACGCATGTTCTCTATGATCTTTTCTAAATTATATTAGCAGCCTTAGAGACTCAGAGTAAGCTATAGGAAAGCGTGGAGTTGGAGGCAAAGCATTTTGCATTGCCTTTCCTTTTTGTTTTAAGGTAGTAATTTAAGTCTGACTACTCCTTGACCCCTTCCGGCCCACGCAATAAAAAGGGGCTTAACAATATAACATATTTTAGCAAGAGAACGCACGAGGAAAACAATTCTCGACCTGATTAATGGTGTCACTTAAAAAGGTTATGTCGTAGCACTCTATAAGGACGGAAGCGCAGGAGAAAATGAATGTTGGAATGTGGATAAAGCAAAATAGGTGTGTAAGAATCGCACTAAGTAATAATTGTGTTGTTTTTGCCAACCCTATGGGAGGGTAACCGTAATAGTAGTTGTTGCAGATTCACGTCCTATAGTATCTGTGATCCCTCTCTGCTCACTATGACTATCTATAACCTAGAGTATGAAATTTCGAATCCTGGTTTGGGCCAGTAAAGTGTTACTATGTTTTTTTGGGAGGCCTAACATTTGGCGGTGAAGACTAAAACATCGATCCTGAGCCTGACCTCTCCCTGATTCATCAAGATTTTCGTTTTATCCAAACTCAAAATTATGCAATAGGGTTTTTGCTACACAATATCACTGCGTAACTGTGTAGATAGCCATTGTATCATGTTAAATTAAACAATCATAGCGTTTGTATAATTGGACAATGTCCCTTATACAAGTCCTCAGGCGTCGAGCTGTCATTAAATATTCCAATAAAGTAATTTGTTAAAATTTTTCGCAGAGATGTTTTAAGGTCGAACTGTAAACAGTATGAAATAATTCACGGAATGAAATAAATGCACGAAATCGTTACTTTTTGAAACCATAATTCATAAAATAAAATAAATACACAAAACATATTTACTGCCAGTAAATCCTTAGTATTTTTAAAGTGATACTTTTAAAAAAACCCTATAAAATAATTAAAGCCATCTAATGCATGTTAGCTGCTTGCTAGGAAAATATGTCAAGTTTATATTATGTATATACTTTTCCTCTACGTCCGCTACGGATTGGTGGAGATTCAATTCAATTGATCTTATCGTCGGACTTTATCAAGCCAATAAACAATATAATATAATAAACATATCCATTTGGGAGAAATGGAATTAACTATTATTGTTTATTATTATTATTTAGGTCCACGATTATTACAGTTAAGTGATAATTGAGTCCAACAGTTTTAATTACCTTCGAAGTACTGAAATGTAAATCTATAGTGAATATAAATATAAATGGTTAAAACAAATACAAGTTACCTATTAAGAAATAGAATTTCCAAAGAATATAATTAAAATTATTATCTCAAAAAGGCATGAAATAACATTTTCTTCGCAAATAGAAAATATTTAACAAGCGCAATTAGGGGACCATTTGGGGGAAAGAAGGGCAACGCATCTACATAACTTCATGTGATTGTTTAAGGGCGTTGTTAGCCATTAAAGAATCAGACTGCTCGTTTGGCTGAAGCTATTAAAAAAATCATTAAAAACCTTTTCCTGTTAACCAAACTTGACGTTTTTTTTTTTATAGCATAGGAGGCAAACGAGCAGTTAGGTAACCTGATGTAAAGTGAACACCAACGCCCACAGACATCCGTAACACCAGAGGTCTAACAGATGCGTTGCCGACCTTTGAGGAAAGAATAAGCTCTTTTCTTGAAGATCCCAAGGTCGTATCGGTCCGGAAATACCGAAGGGGGCAGCTGATTCCATATTCACTAAACATGCTTGCAAAACACACAGTTGTGTACATTTCTTGAAAATGAAATAGTGGCTTGAAAATAAAACTGTTATACAAATCTTACAACATCAATGGCATTCAAACTAACCTACGCTTTATAAGCCACGGGCAAAATGACATAATATAAATTACTTTGTTCTTTTGCTTTGCACATTAATATTTCTATTGATATAGTTTTATTTAAACCTCTATTGATATAGTTTTATCTGAACCTGAACCTAAGTATTCTGCAGATTGTCGATGACCATCAGTCATTCACAATCAAGTCGCCTGCTAGTTCGCCCGTTCATCCATAACCAAACCGCATTGGAAATTGATATAAGCGATAATAATTTCTTTATCGCAGATCGTGTTCGGTTATCCCTTACAATGTAGTCGCCATTATTGATTGAGCTCTGATGACAGCTCTTTTTGTTCAACCTCACTTGACCCATAGTGCAAAAAGAGGAATCGCAGACACGGCCCTTTGTTGGACGTTGAAAGATTTATTCCCCCAATGAATAATTGTAATGGTGGAGGATAATTTTTTGGGGAACTGGTCAATCGAGTATGGTTATCTTCAGTCGCACGATAATAGTCTAATAGCCAACGAATACTTGGCGTTTATTTAGAAATCGATAAAATTTTTATTGAATTTCAACTTTTCATGTTTATTATACATTAGTTCAATGAAATGTGTTTGCAGATAATAATTAGATTTTTTGTCCCTTAATTTTTTCTGCATATCTACCGTTCGAGCTTTTTAAAATAACATCACAGCTTGTTTAATACGAGCTGCCTTCGATCCAAGATTACTTAGTGAAAAATCGGTCTAACCTCTATGCCGGATGCATAGACAGACAGACAGATAGACATCTATGAGCACGCCCTGCCGTGATGGTGGTGGTTCACACTGTTCTTTTGTCACCCTATAAAAAATTTATTTATTAATCACTTCAGAAGTTTGTGCTGTTAAAAATATTGTCAATTTTAAGGATTCATTGCAAATACCTCACTCTAAATATGTGAAACTGTAGAATATCATAACTTAAAGGTGCGATATGACCTACCTATACCTGGTAAAAGCAAAAGACATAGAATAGATATCTATCTTAGACATCTCAGTATCGCACAATAAACTATTGACCTGTTCGCTCACACTATAGAAAATGTCGCCTATCTTGAGAGAGGTTCTTTCTCAAATCCACATTAGATATCCATCAAAGGACGGACATGTATTGTGAACTGTTTCGCTTTGTACTTTCGCTGTCTCTCCTATCAGCTCGTTCTACATTTTACAGCGTGCAAATTGTTTCTGGAATCCAATCGGGAATCTCAATAAAAGCGTTGAGTGACTGATGCATGTTTTATTCCTGTCACATACCAAATGTGTCTAACAGATATTTGGTGCATCTACAATGGTTGATATCTAGTCATCATTATAAGTCCCTGGATGACCGAACTTTGCTCACCTAGCTAGGTTTTTAAGATTTATATGACTTACTTAATGAAATATTAATAAAAAAGGACAAAAATTAAAAATGTGAAAGAAAAGTGGCTGTGGATTCGATCCTTGTGCCTCTAGTCGAAGTCTACTGCTCTCCCACCTGAGCTATTGTCGCCAGGGAGCTGATGGCGAAATTTACCTCCGTATTCTAATGAAATAACATTATTTTTCAGTTATCTGACTTCAGTTCTAATGATACAATCTTTCATTATCTTCTAACTTCGATATTACAACATTTTCTAAAAAAAACCTAGCTTGATTGATTTATTGCGCCCCGAACCTCCTGCATAATAAATTATACAAAATCGTTGAAGGCGTTACCGAGATTCAGTTTATATAAAAACATATTTATATACAAGGTTGATAAAAGCAAGAGGTTAAATGAATTCACCTGTACTTATAAGTGCCTAATCCGAAATTATTGAAAAAAAGTTCACGAGAAGCATACGACAATACGTTTTTCAAAGAACATAAATAGCTTAATAATTAAGAAAAAATGTAAACATCCTTTGGACTGATCTGTTGTGACCTGCATATCGGCGACTCGTAATCGTTAACAGTCGTCCTTTATTGTCCCTTAAGCCGCCGGCCTCGTGGTGTGCTGACGTAATACAGCGTGTACGAAGTGAGAAAAAAAGTTCAAACAATTCCTATGGGCAAACTATTGCTCTGATTGATCTGATTTTTGTTGTGTTGCTGAAAATGATTCACTAAATATGTAGTTTCATTTAACGCCTCTTGGTTTTATCAACCTTGTATATACAATAACAGCTCGTTTAAAGTGTAGGATAGTGAAGCTTTTCTACATCACCAGTTCTTTGCGAACGAAACAGAACAACTATAATAAATAAGATATATTGAAACAAAATTTCAGCAGGTTTTCGTATTTAAGTGGTCTATTCTCGATAATAAAGAACGGAAAGGTGGATATGATTATTCGTATTTTTTATGACTACCGACGATGCCGATGTAGGCCTCCTCTCCTCTTCCTTGGCACAAAACTTTTTACTCTTTTAGCTTTTGCTTTAAAGCTTTTTAAGCGATAGGTACTTCCTCCTTAAGGCTATACTAGCCGAGGAGATACCTCTTGCTCACTAAGTTCGATTTATGGCGATAGAAGATAGTAACATATTATAGTTATGCTCAAAAACTTCCTGTGATTATATATTCCCTGTATATTCCTGTTATATTATCTATATATTTCTCTATATATTAGACAATTAACTGTGAAGCACTCTGTAATTGATGAACCACGTATTCCGTTATCTCCTGAACTGTAACAAGTGCTTAGCATCTCGATAATTGAAGTATATGCTTAAGTGCAAGCACTTGTACTGCGTGGGACAGTAAGCTGTCTTAGTGTAGGTTTAGTTTGCGTAGAAGTATTACTAGTAGACATATAAGAGAAACGTTTTGCATGGAAAAATTATTTAATCTTATGTTTTAATGCAATAAAAACAATAATATGAAAAATTTTCAAATCATTGTATATTTTATTAGCATAGTAGGAAAAACTAATTTTGGTACCTACCGAAGCACATTAATATCCATATTTCCTTGTTGTTCATTGTTTGCACCTTTCCCCGTCTTTCGTCCTTAATGGGACTAATCACAAACTACACGAAAAAGGACATCATCCTACTTCATAATAGTAATAAAGCTTTCCACGCCGATTTCGGCAATGGCGACCGTTTTTTTCATCCTACCTATCGCTACCATCGACGTATAATTTTTAAGGCGGTATAATATTATAAGTGAGACGATCCTCACGTGCCGACCCTATTTAACTACAATGCAGCATAGCACTACTTCTTACTAAACTAATCTACGCACATTTGTGCACTACATTATTATGCCCTGACCTAATCTTTGTACTTAGATATAGTAATAATTAGCAGGCAAAATTTACTATTTATTGGAATATAATATTATGCTCAATAAAAATGACAACAAATTTTATATAAATAAAACTGCACGTTAAAGCTCGTACATGAAACATGATTTTACTCCTTGAGAACACAATTCTGAAGTGAAAAATGAACAAAAGAAATTATGTGGTACGTTACTTGCGTTTTTTTACATTTCCTTAGCTTTTTTGTACAACGACCTATCCTATTGTTTTTAACAAGTTCCCTGTATCATGGTTTTTAAAGAACTTTCAGCTGGTGCGTAGGGTACCTGTTACACTTTGTAGACTATAATCTAGCGTATCTGTTGCACTAGGGACCTAATCAACCTCCTACCAAAAATATAATTTTGAAAACAACTTATATCTAGCTGAAAAACAATGACATGTTTGAAGTTTTTGTAGGATAAAGATTGTTTAATGATCTATATTTAACTGGGTTCGCACGCAATTCTGACTTATGTGAAAGCTACAAATAAAAAGAGAAAATATAACATCTTTTTTACCTTTTTATATTTCAATTAGTGATGTGTGTAAAATAAAATATTAGTTGTTGATAGGAAAAGTTTTATTTAAGAATATTAATTGTAAACTATAATATGAAGTGTTTTTCAATGAAATAATTATGGTAAGCACATCGAATGTTTGCATTGAGTGAAATTTGTTAGACTTTTTTCTTTTATGGCAGCGACGGCAATTTTTTTTTAAATTGTTACACTTTTCTAATTTAAATTGTTACACTTTTCTAATTTAATTATATAGAATGTGTTTAGTTAAGGTTTCTGTATTCATTATTTTAAAAAGACTGATATTTAAGTTAAACCTATATATTATATCGCCTTAAGATATAGATTTAGGGTGGATATTACATTTTACATATCTGACTGAGAGATAACATGTAAAATCTATGACTGTTTAAATTGTAACTGTTTATTTTACCTTGCTGTAATAAATATTCTTTAGACGTGCGCGTGACGTCTCTTGCGTTTACGAGACGCACGATTTCACGGGTACGAAAACACCCCCGAACGCAAGGAATTAACAAAATTACACTTCTGTGCGTTAAGCCGGATTTACATTACGAAACTAGTGGCTTGAAATTAGTTTGATAAAACTAATTTGACCAGTAATTTCACGTGTAAACGTTCAGTTTTACAATGCATGCATTACTTTCGTGACACTGGAGTAGTTTCGTGCTATGCGCATATTTTTTGTAAAACTAATGTCATGCAACTAATTTCATGATGTAAATGTGACACGAAACTAGTGTCGCGACAGCACCTGCGCAGAGTAGACGTGTGGTTTTTTGTTGGATAGCAGACAAATACGCGCCAAAAAATGGCTAACCAACGTTGGACATGCGATAAAAATATACAATTTATCAATGAATGTCTTTGGGATCCGAAACACCCGCTGTATAAAAATAGAGATGCTCGCGAAGCGGCATACAAAACAATCAAAGAAGCCATGCTAATGGAAACTGTTAAAGATGTTATTAGCAAAATACGAATACTTCGTAATTATGTACAAATACTACAATAATGAACTGATGAAGGCAAAAAAAAAGTAATACTACGGGTATGGCAACTGGGGACCTATATGTTTCTACCGACCTATATGACCTATACGTTAAGACGACGTTTTGCATCATAAAATACAACTCTGATTTTGACAGGGCCATTATCTACGCAATACTGATGATTTCATGACACTATAATTTTTAACGAAAGTAGTTTCACATGTGCTACAATTAGTTTCATGAAACTTGTTTTATCATGCATGACACTAGTTTCGTAATGTAAATCCGGCTTTAGGGATCTAATCCACCCCTAATTTTTTTTTTATATATTATATATATAGGTATATATATGTATATTTGTCTATCTCATACATAAAGTATTTTACAAGTTACTACTTAGGACGATTTTAGTCGACAGTATGAAAGTCCTGCACGTCATGTAATAGACCTCGTAACGCAGCGAACATGTTAAAGAGTAAGCTCTAATAACTTTAAAATATTGCTATATATTTGTAGCAGAAACTAATGACTTTAATTAAGCAACATACGAGGGTAAGTTTCTAAATGCAGTCTGCCATAAAATCCGGCAACGTATCTGTTAGACCTCTGATATTGCGGATGTCCGTGGACGTTGATGATCACTTCACATCAGGTGGCCCAACTGCTCGCTTACTTCCTTTGCTATAAAATGATATTTTGCAGCTCTGACGAGAAATCGGGCGGTCCTGAAACTAGATAACCCTGTTCGAGTCAAGTTTCAGAGAATGACTATTATTCTTGGAGGTATTTCAACTATATAATAATATTTATCATGTGCATGGGCATCGGTGGTCATCAAAAAGGTTCTAATTCGTATCTAACCATTTTTAAAATAACTATAAATATATCGAGTAAAGCTCGGTCATCGAACTTTAACGATGTATTGAACACCATTTGGTACACAATTTATAATTACGGCACATGTGGAGGATCTCAATAGAGGAAACCGTTTTATTTGCTCCACAAACCATTTAGTCTCTTTTTTGACGCACTCGCGCGGTGTCACAGCGTACCGAACATAGCGACGTTGCGTCGATTCATTCAGCTAAATTGTTCTCATACTGACTGTAATGAATATTTTATATTAAACATTATATACTTAAGTTTTTTTTTATGTTCTTAAAACCAAAATTCAAACAGACTGAAATTGTTAGAAATTATAAAAGCCGGTTAGTCTACTGCAGTCGTCTTTATAATACACTAGGTGTACAGCGCGCGCATTGCTACACCGCCAACTTAAATAAACTTGAATTAAAGACATTACACAAATATTCAATTAACTTTGAGTCATTTTACTATATATTATATATTTATGTTGTAATGACAGTGGCGCCATGTGTCGAAAATTGGTCGTACTAATTTGGAAACCTTTGTGGGCTCATGCAGAACAATTTTGCTAAAGATCATCACATGATCGTAATCTATGCAGATTACGATTCTATAAAGGACATAGGTATATTCTGAAACTCTTTTTAATACATATAGCACAGCAAGATT
>LUGF01013001.1:320319-334526 GCA_001625245.1 Calycopis cecrops
TGCTAAAGATCATCACATGATCGTAATCTATGCAGATTACGATTCTATAAAGGACATAGGTATATTCTGAAACTCTTTTTAATACATATAGCACAGCAAGATTTTATTTTGTTTTGTTGTCCTTATTTAATGCATTTCCAAAAGTTATAACCCCCATAGGACCACTAGTCCTATGGAGGTACTTTTAAAAGCTAAAAAGACATAGACGATATATTTCGAGAGTATTTACGTGTGTATACCTATTTTTTAATTATTATTTTACATAAAATACTAATTACAAGACCAATTAATCCAGAAAAGGGATAAAGAAGGTATTTATGCTTTTAGAAAAAGCGCAACCAAAAACATTATTGTATTAACAAAATTAAAACATCAAAACCATATGAAGAGTACAGGGAAAGAATGATAAAAGTCACTTCAAGTTAATTTAGAGAAAACTCATTTTTTAACTTTATAGACTTGTACTAAATAAATTAGTGTGGATACATAAAAATACCATGAGACAAGAATGATTACTGATTACTGACATATTTATTATATTTAATAATTAGTTAATTAATGTACAAACATAAATTGAAATAATGATCTAAGTCACATTGGAAATTAGTAAAAATGATCAAAGTCTTTTATTCTATATGAGGCAAATTAGTATAATAATTTTGAGCTTTTTGCGAGCAAAGCTGCTTTAAATGTTGTAAATCAGTGTATGTGGCATTTTTGAGTGGAATGAGATTATTATATGACAGCTCAGGTTCATCTTCTTGTACCCTTTTCTTTCCACGTTGAACAATCACATGGCTTTCCCACGGACCGTTAAATGACTGTCGAGATTTTATAGTATTGCAGTTATCATTTTTATTAATATGCAATCCAGTCACCGGTCTTGTGGCAAAAGGAATTTTATAGTATTGCAGTTATCATTTTTATTAATATGCAATCCAGTCACCGGTCTTGTGGCAAAAGGACATTGCTTTCTATAGAAACTACTCAAAAAATATGTCCTATATAATATAACTTTAACAACAATAATCGTAGATGTTAGAGAAAAGCGTGTGTAAAAACGAATGACAGCTCTCTACTTGACGTCTAATTTATGCGTTCGAAAATTTGTATAAACGGTCAATGTCTTATGACTTTGATCGTTTTTAACTTTTACTGCTTGGACTATGATCAATAATAACTTTTATGCGAAAAAATAAAACGTATTTTTTTGGGACTTAGGACGTTACTGTTTTACTGTTCGTTTCATTTTTAGTGACAAGCAAGCTTAGCGTATTGCGGACTAGAGGGTGTCACTAACTCAAAACCGTTTTAAGGTGACTTTGATCGTTCTTTCCCTGCACTCTTCATATATTATAATGGTTTATAAACTAAAATTCTCTGTGTGTTGTTCGACACTCAACTGCAGGTTACTACTCAAAAACAATAATTATTCTGAACTGAAAGGTGCACAAACGACAGTGCGCGATAAAACATTGCTCTCACAATGGTGAGAGCAATGTTTTATCGCAGTTTCACACACTTCTAATTCTTCATATTATTATTTTACCAACGCAGGACTTATGTCGTTACTTAACGAGTAACTTATTTAAACTCCAATCATTGCAACGAATGCACCGGTGCTTATTAGCACAGTACTCTACCCGCAAATAGATATTAATAACCACACAATTAGTACCTCGAACAATGCTGCGGAAACGTCGTAATAACAAAGTAGCAATAATAACCCAGTCCAGAATTCCTGAGGAAGGCGGCTCGAATATATGACGTCGGCGCAACCCCAAAGATATAATTTAAACGCTTGCTAAGCACACTCATCAAAGCAAACCTAGTGAATGTGAATAATGGAGAATACTCAACGGTCCATACTGGAAATGCTTATTTCTGTTTTTATATTTCATTATTGGCTCTCTCATCTCATATTGCACTCCATTCGGATTCATAGAGGCCGCTATAAAAGATTGAAACGTGAGAGGGGCATTTCAAAAGAGTAATTGCAAATGCACTTTTTTTAATTCAATTCCTGTCGGCTTTGGTAAAGTTGGAATGCACTTCATTGATATCGCTATAAAGTAATGAGTTTTTTTTTTACATTCAATTGTTTGTAAGCTCATTTTAATGCGTACTCGTGTTGATAAAATTGTTTTTTTTTGCATAAATCATGGAAGAGTTTGTCATGTTATTTTTTATGTAAAGCTTTATGCTGGAATTTTCTATTTGCAGAACTTGCATAGAAACCAGTGAATGAGTGCCGCTAGGTTAGATTCGCTGCATCAAATAACACAATTTTTTTGCCAAAAACAATAAGCGTTTGTAATAATTATTTTTGGCAAAAAATAATACTCATATTTTAAATAGTTTATTAGAATTAGGAATTAGGTACTACTAAAGCAATAATTGTATTACCTCTTACAGTATCTGCATGTAAAAGATTGCCAGTTTATGTAAACTTCACATAGAATCGTGGCAAGAAAAATCTTGACTGTTATGTTAAGGGAAAATTTCTTTAGTCGATGGCACCTATATATTCGGTTTTAAGTGAGCATCATGTTTCCAAAGCGTACGTAGGTCTTTGGACTTAGACAAAACCTTTTGGTCCTAGAGTGGAGACCGCGCCCGGTAAAGGTAGTGTATGACTATGCCCCACGACTAAATATGGAGTGACGACTTACGCAAATCTGTGGGCAAGAAGTGGGAAAGGATAGCCAAAGATCGAAGCCAGTGGCTATGTTCAACAGTGGACTGCAATAGGCTGATGGCGATGATGATGATGATGATGATGATGATGATGATGATGATGATGATGATGATGATGATGATGATGATGATGATGATGATGATTATGACGAAAACCTTTCACATTGCAGTTACTTTCTACCAAGCTCTAGCACAATTTTCATTGTATGAGATGTGAGAATATTATTTCATATCCTTTTTACACATTTCTCACATGATTTTATTTAGACTCACGCCACATTTTTTTTATAGCATAGAAGGCAAACCAGCAGTTGGCCAACCTGATGTAACATGACATCCGTAACACCAGAGTTATACCAGATACGTTGCCTTCCTTTGAGAGAAGTATGTGCTCTTTTTTGAAGAAATCATCTTCCTTATGGTAATGCTGTTGTGAATCCCAAAACCCATAATAGCATACCGCACGAAACGCGACAGCACAGCTGTCACTTTACACCGGTATCGTGTAATCTTTGTTATTGCCAATGTTAAAATAATATTCAGCTCGCTTGTTATTGAAAAACGGAATTGAAACATAACAGACTACTTGAAGTGTATCTTTCGGTAAGACTGTGTTTTTATAAGATGGAAAATGAGCAATTATACGACGGCGGAGTCTGACTAATGAAATTTATGGTATACTGTATGGACAGGGAAATATATGGAGTTGGTTTGCTATATTTTTTTTAATAGCGTAAGAGGGCAAGAGTTTTTAATAGTGTAGTCATAAAAATGGCCCTAACTGCTTTTTGGGGCCATTTTCATGACTATCGACATGTTTATGTGCGACCGGCTACTTACATACAACATGAATCGCCATAGCGCAGCTGTTACTTTACGCAAATATCGTGTCTGCGAGAGGCCCCTCTGGTCGTGACAGCCTTTTTCATCTGCATGCATGCAGCGTGTCACTATCTCTTACTATTTTAGACATTCAAATTGTAAGTTCCTGAACTTCTAGGAGGTCGCAAGTTAATCTAAAGACGTTAGCTGACTTCTAGGTGTCAGCCAATTAATAAAATTTGCGAAATTTTCCAATACATCTGTGTATTTAGGCATCACAAATGGAAGCGATCCTATTTTTTTTTAATTGTCAATTTTTTATTTTGTACTTTAGTGATTTTTATTTGATGGTCGCGGATCTGGGCCAGCGCGATCCGTCACATGATACTGGAGTAAAGTGATAGCTATGCTGTCGGGATTCATGCTGTTTGTCAATATCCGGAGATCCATTGGAGGGGAGAAGGAAAGAAGGAAAACGCATCTGCATAACAACCGTGCAGATTTCCATGGGCTTCAGTAGTCATTAAGTGGCTACGAATGCGTTCACCCCTTACCTATACTATAAAAAAAGATTAAACTAACGAACATTTAATTTTTATTCTGTGGTTTTTGAACCATCTCTTTTTACGGTATAAAATTTTATTTTTAATGTCCAGTCCATATTGTAATCTATACCTTTACAATTTTTATCCAAATTAGCCAAGAAAAACAAGCAAACATAAAAACTTTTCCATTTATACCATTAGTCAAATGTAAAAGAAACGTTCAAAAATATATTTTTTGCGAATATTATCTGCTGCATAGTCTTAATAGTTATAATATCATTTGAATAAATGTGAAAATTAATTTTTAAAAAAAATAATACTATGAACCGCTCCATCATTTTCTATTACCTCATAACATCATACCGTCAGGACTAGGATTCAGACGCTTGGAAAATTATCCTCAAATACAATTAAAGTTTAACGTAATTTATTTAAATTTTAATCCTCGCCGCCGTATCTTCGATGAAACATTTGGACCCTTAGAGCCATTAATATTCATTTACGAACGCAGAGCATAAGATATTATCAGGGTTATAAACTCAGAAAATAACCCGGGAACAGGTAATACAATGAGTTATGTAGAGAGAGAAAGAGCTCTCTCTTGATGGTGGTATGAAAAAGAGTAAGAATAGTAAATTATTAAATACTACGAATGTGGAAATAATAATATATATTTAATTTAAATTAAACATTATTTGAAATATTTATTATACTATTGTGTAAGTATTTTGAAATATCGTAAAATATTTAATTTAAAGAACTTACAAATTCATTCTTTGCAAAGTCCAAGCACAAGCAGTCATAATCGTAAAATAAGAAACTTTACTAAAGTTTATGTCAATAAAGAACATTAATTGTATTTAAACTAAAAGAGACTGAGGCGTTCTTATTAACCAACTTCATAAAGAAGGAACGAATAGAGAACCTATTCGTTTGTATGTATTTTGTCATCTTCGTCATTTGTGGCTTTATTTTTAAAATTCTTTTGTTTGAAAAAGTTATGTTTTTTTAATATCTGGATTAGCTGATAATAGATGGCCAAGAGTCAGTCATTTATTAAATGATTTATTCCTAAAATTTCAATAAAATATTTATTAACTAAAACAATAAGTACCTACTGCATCAACAGAATTCTATTTATGAAATTATTTTTAACCTTATTTTTTTTAAATTTCTATATCCAGTAACGTATACATATTATAACATACTAGTATTTAATAAAGTCTATAGCCATGTAAACCAAGCCAACTTTAAATAAAACGTTAATTAAAGTATTTAAGCTATTATATGAGGAAATTATTTGCTAAAAAAGTACTTTAAAAATACATACTACAAAAGTATACTTTACTTTTAGTGTGGGAGAAGACACACCGTCCGGTATCTCCTATATAATATTCAAGATGTTGCCAAGAGCCATAATAGAAGTTTTAGTATCGTTACAACTTTCAACGTTTCATACATTTTGAAAACATTTTTGAACAACCCTAATAGATCAGATTACAGCACTGTGAGTTAGAACATGTCGCTGTTGTCTCGAGATACTTACGTTAGTAGACTGTACTCCTGAGACTCACTTTAAGAAATTTATGGTTCCTGATAGTGGTAGTGAAAAATTGCGCGGAGTGAAATAAGGTTCTCTATTATGTTCTTTACGTTAAAGTTGAACAAAAGAAATGAGAAATAAATAAGGAATTATCATAGTTGTTATAACAATGTTTGTTCTGGTATAATATAGAGTTGATATACACAAACTAAGTTTTACCTTTTTACCTTCTACTTTTGATAGGACTAATGGAAATGACCGAATTATGGCTTTCTGGTGGGTTTTTTTCATTATCATTTTAGGTAGGTAGCCATTTTCATGACTATCGACGCCCTTAGAAGTTATTTACATGCGCCTTTCTCCTCCTTCCTCCACCGGCCATTGACGAATTCAGACAAACACAATGTTATCTAGCATATATCGAAAGAAGCATAATGTTATGTAACTAAAGTAAAACTCAACCCCTATACATATATTTAAAATTTCTTAAAGTCGAAGCTATACTCTTCTTTTTCATAAGACCTTTCGCAAAAATGGTTAATAGGTTTATCCTAAAAGAAAATTAAACAAACACAACGTTACCTAGCACAGATCAATTACAGTGCAGCAGCTTTAGGAGAGCACGTTATTTTCAGGTGGCGTTACTTCTGAAAAGTCTTTTACTTTGTCTTATCCTCAACTACATAAATTCTTTAACAACTTTTTAAAATTTACTACTTGTATCGTGGAAATAAATTTTATCTAAACATTTTACTTAAAATGTAAATCTACAATCACGAGTATATTTAACCTGTTTGTTTAGTACATTAATTATACAAATGTTATTTATAATTAAGTGATTATTTTTCATCATTTAAGATAAGCACTCCATTATCTTTTAAACAACGCGACGTATAGATGTTGATCTTCCTTACTTTTTCAGCAGTAGCTAGGGCGATAGCACTATCTAACTGACTTTGTCTTACATTTATCGTTTTTTTTTATTTTTTAATATGCTAGAAATTACCATACCTTACGGACCTAACTATTTATATACATTTTATGTTATTACTATCGAAAACTACTTAAACGGGAACATAGATTATTAGATTTTAGTATTCATTAGATTGGTATGGCTAATCCTATCATATAGTAACACCGTAACCATCAAAACCTAGTCGTGTTTTATGATTCTGAGTAACTTTGTTGCAGTTATTGTTTCAACATTGTATAAATATGCAATGTATTTGTCCATTTTTCTACGTCAGCTAGGGTGACCTTTCTTGTGTTATTCTCTGAAAACATTGAGCCCTGGCAAATTATTAGTTAACATGCAATAAGTGCTGCCATCTATTTCTCATTTGGTGTTAAATGATTGATACGATTAGACTAGATTCTCCCCTAACAATGAGTAATTCATCATTTATCCTACGACATGCGTACATTACCATGCAACTAAAATACTACTAGCATTGCGGTCCATTGGGTAAGCTCGGGTGGACATTTATTTGTGTTAAACATTGTGGATGGAGGAGACGCAAATAATCGGTAACTTTATTTAGTTGTTTAGTGCCTACAGGGTCAAAGTGACAGCAATTCAGTAGGTAATATTTGGTGCAATTATTAAAATTGGTAATTTATTACACCAAGATGTAATAAGCACATTTTGCGTTAATCGGAACAACTAAATAATTATAAATCTTCGGGTACTTTAACCAACTTGCGACAAAGAGACATCTGTCATCTCAATCCATCCAGGACCGTGGATGCTGCAAAGTTTCTGAAAGGACGGGTTTGTAAAATAAATAAATAAACCGCGATAAAATCTGCTGAAGCTGTTTTATTGTAAAAACTATGATATATTTTCAAAATCTACAGTCACGCAGGCCACCTAGGTAATACGAATAATCTACTCAATGATAATAATGATGATTATCTAATAGCTTTTATAATAAACGTTGGTTATCAAGAATTTCATTAGGATGACAATGTTGGAACTTCAATATTCTTGCGAGATAACGAGCATGAATGAGATTGTTTCCAACTGGAGGCCACTTTGACTTGCGGCCCGTAAACATTGCAGACATTCTCATTAAAGTCAAGAAAACACCAATATTTGTACGTAATTGAAAAAAAAAGCAGCGGCATGCTTGTATAGTGTTTTATTTAATGATATTGTATTTAATGATTGGGTTTAATTGTAATGAATTGTTGCTTATTTAAGCTAGGGTTGACAATAAAAAAGGACATAGTGCGAAAACAAAGATAATTCGATTTTGTTTTTTTTTTAACAAAGATATACGATAAACACTCTCATTTAAGTCTTGAAAACACCAATATTGGTACGTGATCGAAAAAAATCCACGGCATCCTTGTGTAGAGTTGTTTTTGTTTAATGATAGTGTATTTAATGATTGGGTATAAATAATATAATGAATTGTTGCTTATTTAAGCTAGGATGGACAATAAAAAAAGGACACAAATGCGATATAGAGATAATTAGATTTTGTTCTTATCAAAGATTACTCTTTCTCTATTCTTCCAAAGGTATAGGTTAATTAGTAGTTTATTTCAATGTCTTCCATCTTGTCTATGTAGGTATAGAGCAATTACTAATGTATTTTATCCTAAATATTAAATACGATGGCAATGTAACTGGCTTTTATGTTTTAACATGAAAATGTTGAACTATTTTATAGCAACGAGCTATCATATGGTGAAATCCGACGCCTATTTCCATTCACATACATAATAAATAAAAAGTTATGCGAGTAATATCTGTGGAAAGCTGGTCACCAACGCAAATATTTTTACATATTACTACCATAACAAATTCTTCCTCTACTCTTATTTGTGTGCTTATAATATTTCCAGAATTAAGTTTTAATATATTTTTAGAATTTCTATGGGGCTCTCTTATCCCAACTACAATTTTACCAAAGGGTCGGCGTCTTTTATAGAGACACAAAAGTAGCACCAGTGACGATAAATGATAAGAGGCCTCGATAAAAGGCTACTGTTGCGTATTAACTTGTCATTAGAATAAATATCTAAATCTCTTAAGAAGAAATCATTACTATGAGTAATCAGTATTTGAAGTCATTATTGATCATTATAAAGCTAAAATAATATATGATAGCTTTATCCAACTCAATGATTACGGTTTAACGAACTAGGTTCCATTGTTGTTCATTAGCAAGTCTAACCTTTGTTAATATCGTTATCGTAAAATTTTATAATTTACAATAACAATTCAGCTTAACGAAGACCTAGGCAGATAGGACTATAACACCAGGCCTACAAATTTTGTATTATCATGAAATTTAACGATTGTACTGGATTTTCTATACATTTTATTACTAAAGTTGCTATAATTAAAATAACTATAATTTTTATAGCAAACGAGCAATTGGGTCTGTTGTTAAATCGCCCAATTTAATATAACGATAATGATTCTTTAAAAATTACACCGCGCCATAATATCCTGCGACCTTAAAAAATCCCCATTAATAGGGGATGTGGTAAAGGAGAGCAACGCTTGTGCGGATGTTACTGGGTGTCGGTAATCAGCAAACGGCGTTAATTGTCCGCGAAGTCACAAAAATATCGGAAACCCAATAAAATCTATGTAACCTGTGTGCGGATGTCTATGGTTGTTGATAGTCGTGAAGATGGCTCCGACTGCTCGTTTGCCCTCTTATACTATACAAAAAAGAGTGTTAGCGTTTCAAGCACGGCATAAACCGCTGAGTTGATCATTTTACCAATCGACTTTTGTACGAGTATGTATATACGTAATATACCAACGAGGCCTAATTTATGTGTTGCGTCGGTACGCAATGCACATAAATTACTCAATGCACGCACACATGTGCATGCTCACGTTAAAACGTATCCTATCACGACTCACACATTGACAAGATTAAGTGAAGTTCAGTTTTATACGTTAATTATAAAGGTGAGGTAAAAGCCACTGGGTCGGTTTGGCTCGAAGGACCAGTCTAGGGGATTTAAATGTACAGGGTTGTTACTTACTGACTTACAGACACATTGGGTTGGTAAATCGCAACCTTAGAAGATGACAGCAGGCAAGTAATAGCTGTACTGCATTTTTTGTGCATAATGAGTTTCCGTTGTCCATCTGAAGAGAAAGAGAACAGGAGTGCTCATAGATAGCAGTTTAGGAACTGTGCAATTGTGCATATAGATATAAGCGTCGAAGGTCACTGAAAGCTACATTTACCAGTTTTCCACGTACAAGGTTAATAAAACTGAGAGGCATTAAATGAAACCACATATTTAGTGTATCACTTCCAAGCTACACAGCAAAAATTAGACCAATCGGAGCAATATTTATTTATTTATTTATTTATAATTTATGTACACAGGAAAATAACAAATAATAATAATACTTTTTTTTATGATATAGGAGGGCAAACGAGCAGCCATTTTCATGACCACCAACGTCCACAAACATCCGCATAGAGGCTATACAGATGCGCTGCCCTCCTTTCTCCTCCCACCTCCATGGACCACCGGCACACCGCACGAAACGCGACAGCACAGCTGTCACTTTACGCCAGTCTTGTGTAAGCGAGAGGTACCTCCCCGGTCGTGCCGGCCCAATTCGACTGCATGCAAGCATGCAGTGTGGCACTACCTCTTACCAAATAAAAATAAACTAATAATACAAAGGTGCAACTTATTCCAAATAGAAATTTCTTCCAGCTGACCTGACACAGGAGAACCAGCTACTTTACAACAGTGTCGGGTGTACACAGTAATTAAATATAAATTTAAAAAATTGGCTTTAAATTAAATAATACTACAATATAATACAAACATAAAGACAAATACTTAGATATATACATACTTATTTAAATACATAAATACATACATACATATGCTTATATGGTACTATTTTAGGTGATGTATGTCAAAGTATAAAAGTTTAGATAGATAGTCTAGAAGTGAGAGAGAAAAAAAAATGCTTACAATGTGTTGTGCAAATACTCTTTAACTCTCTTCTTATTTATTATTATATATTATTATTATACTTTAGCCGCAGGAATTTTTTAAAGCTTTTTCTCACTTCGTACACGCTAGTTAATCTCGAGGCCCCGTGCGAGGTCCGTACAAATCATGTTTACATTTTTTCGCTATTTCGCTATTTAACTTCTTGGAAAAAAGTATTATCGTTTACTTCTCGTAAACTTTTTTAAATCAGTTTCCGATTAATTTTAGGCACTTATAGTAAACGTAGTTTCATTAAGTGGCTCTCGATTTTATCAACATTCTAGGCTATAAAAGAATCTAAAAGATTTAGTGTCACTTGTAAAGTATTATGAAGCTAATAAGCCAATAAGCGTTTAATATCCTTTTTATACTCTTGAAATGAGCATCATGACTGAATCTTGACGATTATAGACATTTGTGTTATTAAAAGTTTCAATTAGTTCAGTAGCGTGTATCTAGGTGACGTGTGACGTCTTGAATTAAGAATAATGTACCGTAGATAAGTATAGGAATGACCGGATATGTACATGACCCCTATGGCCATGCATAGCACATAAAAAACTCAACTTATTAAATAATACTGAATATTATTAAACTGTTTCGGTCACTTAGTCATTAATCACTGTAGTATATGAATGTAAAAGATACTGCCGGTATGTACGTAGAGGAATGTGTATTATGTTAGTACAGGATTGTCCAGAAGACCAATATTGGAAAAGCACTCGACTATGCACTAACGATGCGGGCCTAATGAACTTGAAATCCTGCGTTTCAATTTTGTATAATGGACACAAACGTGGAACTATGATATAGCAGATAAGATAAACTTTACATTTCACGTTTATTTCTTAATTCATAAATGTGTAGATAGAGGTGACTATAAATTGATATCCATAGACCTATAAGAGGTATTCCTCTCTTGCTAGTACCCAATCTATGTTGGGCACTAACTTCCGTCGTTAAAAAAACCGTAACAAAAGAGTAAGATTATGAACCATATTCAAGTCCATTTGATTGTTACCTACTTCCGACAAACAAGATTAAAATAACAAATTAGATTAAAATATTGGCAAACATTGATCATCCAGATAGGTACTTCCCGATCACCAGATTAAAACATTAAATAAAATATTTTTAATGAACATAGATGAAACATACCAAAATTAAGCAATTTTGGTGTGTTCCATCTATGCACAGCAGCTAACGTTATAAGCAAATTGTTTGAATAACGTTTACATGCAGCCAGCGCTTCGCATGTTCGTATTATTAATATGAAATGTGCGAACAATAAACTGTGCGATATAAAATCTATTGATTATAATTAACATAGCTGGCCCTTTCATCTGCATTATTCGTATAATGAGGAAATTTGAATTTTCAAGTATGCATCTTAAGTCTTATGTATTACCTATCAGGCATATAAGTATATGCAATATGTGCGATATGTGTGTAGCTTGATATAGGTACTATTTAGTTTAAATTGACTATAAAATAGTTACTGGTTAAGATCGTGAAACTAGCACTTCTATTAAAGAAGCGGAAGATACTTACCTCTACTTAGTGCTTTGTTCGGCTGTGTTATTTATTTCATAATTTATTACCACATTGTAAAAACAGTGTCATTACCACCAATGCAGCTGATTTAGGTTGGCACAACCGGGTGGGTAGTCACATTCTCGCATACCAGAGGCGTGAAGAGATGACTGTAGGATGAAAAAGCGCAACACACTGCCTAAGAGTTATGGGATTCTGATTCCATTGTACGCTTCCGACGTCGTAGTAGGGACTGTTCAGAGGCAGCCGGACTGTCCCCTTCTTTGCCTCTACAAAAAAAAAATTAAACATATAAAGGCCATCCATTAAAACATTTTTTACATCCGAGTTGGCTCAATTGTGATATTGCTCGTATCTCCTATAGAGGCATAAGCCGTGCATTTGCGATAATTAGTATTGGCTGTAAATCGAGCCGATTGGACCAATCGCTTTATTGACTGTCACGCCGATATTTTATAAATTTACACGAAACAGATTGGCTCAAACGAGATAACGTTGGAACGTGAAAGATTAAATTGGCAAAAAAGTGTCTATCAATTTAACCTTTTTCTATTTTATACACGTAAGAGAGCTTTGGAATGTGCCTTTGTATGTTTTTTTGGCAGATAATAAGAGGTAGTGTCACGCTACATGCGTACATGTAGCCGAATTGGCCGGCACTACCTGGTACGGGGAAGTACCTACCTCTCGTACGTCATATTATGTACAATATCGGCGTAAAATGATAGCTGTTCTGTCGCATTTCGTGTGCTGTGCAAGTAGCCGGGCATGAAAGTGGGAGGAGGAAAGAAGGCAACGCATCTGTATAAACTAAATGCGGATATCTAGGGCTTCGGTGATCATGAAAATGGCTCCGGCTGTTTAATTGCATTTATGCTAAAAAAAATTGGCGATCGCGACTTATGTCATAGAACCAAAGCGTTCCGTGGGGTTTGTGATTGTGTTGTGATTTCGATGACACTTTGGAAGGAATCAAGAAGTTACTCACTAGCTTATTTATTGCAGGCCATAAAGTGTAGCATAAAGGAGTGATATGTATTTTACAAAACTTCTAGGACAACCGAAGATGACATAGGAAACAACTGCGACACATCTGCTTATACATTAATGTATCTAATGGTGTATATGAAACAGGTGGTCTAACTGCACATGTTTCCCATTTGCAATAAAACGGAACCACAAACAAGCCTACGAACATAGATCGTGATAAATCTAACCCATTCATTTTCATTCGGAACGTCACTCGAGATCGCTTATAATAGGTCAGAATTAGCATATGAACAGTCGGGTCACCGGCTGAAGGATTACGTGTTAATGGTATCTTAGATGTTAATGTGTCATGAAGAGTTAAGCCTGTGTGTCAGTAATGGATTATTCAAGACGTGGCCAACCTACTAACCGGTCCCGAGACACGGGAGTGCTAATTGAATTTTGATAGTCAAGTTTAGTTGCAATTTCAATAGCACCACGATTTGTCAATTGAAATTAGTATTGGAAGTTGGAATGGATATGTTGAATTATTGAATTTGAATGGGAATATATCACGAAGTGCGATTTGATTGGTGTAAAACGTGAGATTTATTATGAGCCTTCATTCGTCCAATGCTAACTAAGGTCACTTTCAATGAATGTCACATTTGCGTTTATGATCGTATTGTGAGAAAACATTACTGCAATATTGACTTTATTTCATGCCTCTATTCTTACACATGCATGAATAATAATATCTCACTTAGTTTGTTGTAAACGCAGTATCGTGCCTTGTAGGCATATCAATTTATTTGCTCATTATAAGCTCCTGTGTACCTCCTGTGTGCATACTGTGGTAAGTGATACAAGTGAAAAATATTAATTTTACATGAGAGCGAAAATAAGATTTAAAAAATTCCATTTTGTGATCCAAGGAACTGAAGATTGGCTGTCACCTAGTCCCGATCTTAATCCGCTGGATTATGATTTATGGTCAGTTTTAGAGATTACAAGCTTACTTTTAACGCCATGATAATTTGGAGTCCCTAAAACAATCCATACGATTGACAGTGAAGAATTTT
>LUGF01013001.1:335645-372602 GCA_001625245.1 Calycopis cecrops
TTTTGTGATCCAAGGAACTGAAGATTGGCCGTCGTCTAGTCCCGATCTTAATCCGCTGGATTATGATTTATGGTCAGTTTTAGAGATTACAAGCTTACTCTTAACGCCATGATAATTTGGAGTCCCTAAAACAAGCCATACGATTGACAGTGAAGAATTTTCCCATGGAGTGTGCACTCAGTGCATGCTGGCCTCAACGTTTAAAGAACTGTATTGCAGCCAATGGAGACCACTTCGAATGAGTTTTCATATTTTTGATTGTTTTATATTTGTGCAGTAAAAAAACATACTGTCAAAGTAATAAATGTTATTTGCGACTAAAAAATAATTTTGTTCTCTGTAACACAACTTACGGCTAGACTAGGTATACATATAATGTATAAGCGACAATGCCTTCGGTCTGTTACTGACTACGCTTCATGTGAACTTCAAATGTAGTTGACCTTTTTTAACACGTTCACTGCGGCAAGTAAAATCATAATTCTTCGTCTGGTGCGGCGTCGGGCCAAAATGCGCCCCCAATGATATTTCCGCCAGTGCGTGGCAGGTCTTTCTAGACCCACCAGCACTAGGATAGATTAAATTGCTATATCTTTGTGGAAACATAATATATACATATTTTTTTTATATTGTTAGAATGGCCTAGAACCCAACTTCCTTAGATTTGATTCGCCCCGGGATCTGAGAAACAGGAAATGAGAAATTAAGCAGTAAAAGCGGCAGGCCGATATCGACCTGAACCGCACTAGATAGTTTTTTTAGTAGTGATGTGATAGATAAAAATAAGGGTATATCGAAAATAAAACAGAAATATCGTAAAAGAACTAAAAATTTTTTTTATTTACTTATGCCTGTCTTGAAAACAGGTTACACAAAGGTTTTGATTGCATTTCCTACAGTATTTTTTTATTTTCTTCACTTTTTTTTTTGCTTCGGTACGATTATAGGTTTTCCGCAATCTGTACTAGCACCCTGCACAATTTCTTCGTATAGCGCTCATCTCAAGGACATGGTCATTTTCCTTAGGTATTACTTGATTTTCTGAAATGATTTTTACCATTTTTTAACAATTTATTAGTTTTACCACAGAACTCGCGAAACTGAACAACTTTCCCCAAAGAACATAGATCGAAATATGAAAAAAAAAATTGGCCCTCCCTTACAAGATTGTGTTGATATGTGTAAGTAGTAAACAAAACTTACCGCTTGTGCTTCGTTTTCCGTGCACATTTCTTTTCAAATTCTTTTTATTTTTCTAAGTGGGAAATATTTCTTCACTGCTGTCACTGTTACTGTCAATAACTGCAGGGCGAATTACTCTATTTTCCAAAATTTGTGTTTTTCTTTTGCTGCTTGCCATCATTTATATTTTTTTCTAACGCGATTGTATCGAATGCTACGTCAGATCAGTTAGATTGCACAACACTAAATGGCGGGGCGCGCGCTCTGTGCGGTATCGGGTCGCTAAATGCCTGTTGGGAGGGGGGGCCGAAATAGGCCCGACGCCGCACTCAGCGGATGTTTTTCACCGTCAATGCGTGGTAGGTCGATAAAAGCCTGCCGTTATGTTTTGATGGGGAACACCTACAATTTTGACCGCAAGTTGAAATATATATTTGACTCAGTCGAATTTTTACAAACACCTGAGATAATCGTTACGCACAAGCGAGAGGGACACAGTTTTCTTCGTCCGCACCAGCTGAAATACCGCGTCAGGCCTAAATGGGCCTGATACGCAGTGAACGTGTTAAGCCACCCTTTTCTATAAGAGTAGAAGAGTAGGTTCGTAGGTAGAAGAGTAGGTAATAAAGGATTTCTAATTCAGAAAGAAGATATCGTGCATTTAACTACTGAGAAGTGAAAACAACTCAACAGAGAAAATTTTTATAAAGATTCATACTAAAATCTTCATTCGGATAACTCCACTTTCAAATCAAATAGCTCGAGCATCCTCAGTTTCCTGTAATTTTCGTCCCTTTTTACGTCCCTTTTATAAAGAATATATTCAACAATCGAGAGGAAAGATGTTATACAGTTAAAAATATAAATGATGATGACTTTTTCTCTTCAATGTACTTCAAAATTTCAATGAATATGAAAGAAATACTTAAGAATCTCAATTATGGAGATCGTTCTAAAAGTCTTTCAATAGTTATAACTTAAAACGTAACTATAAGTCCCGAAGTCAGCCATTTTTTCTTTGTATAAAATTAGTATTGTGAATATAATGAGGGCACTTGATTGCTTCTGTTGCCACTTGGCCACAAAAAGGACACAAAATGCTTGAGATATTTTAAAAGAGCTATTTTAGAGCTTTAAACGACATTTCATTCACTGGCCATCGGTAAGAGGCATAATGACTATAATTCTGCAGTGGGCTTAAGTCATAGACTTGGCACGTCTTAAGGATTGGCTTTTGTTTAATTTTTTATTGCAACAGCTTTAAAATTTACAAATCATATTTTGTACCTATAGGTACTCTGTAAAATATGACTGCCCTTTTAATTTTGTATTTTGCGGCTGTGGTGATCGACGAGTTTGCATTCTTTACTGCATCGAAAACCATTCTCACATGTCGTGCTGAAGTATTGTAATTGTGATTTCTTTATTTCATACACCTTGAGTTACTCATGTTTTATGAAATGCTGGCTGCGACCCGCGATTTCACCTGCCAGTAATTAATTTGTTACTTAGAGCTTTTGCCTTTTGAGACGAAACACGACATTTTTTTTAAATAAATTGTAGACTATTACTTACCTATAAACCTTTCGAGCAAAAGTTCCATCAAATTGGGTATAATTTTCTAAAGATTACCTCGTACTAGCTAAGGGTGGATAGTTGGACAGAAAAATGGTTGTTTAGGTATTACAATAGTAAAAATAACACACTGTGCTTATTAAAAAAACTATTGCAACTTTTTTTTTATATAGCATAGGAGGCAAACGAGCAGTTAGGTCACCTGATGTAAAGTGAACACCAACGCCCACAGACATCCGTAACACCAGAGGTCTAACAGATGCGTTGCCGACCTTTGAGGAAAGAATAAGCTCTTTTCTTGAATATCCCTAGGTCGTATCGGTCCGGAAATACCGAGGGAGGCAGCTGATTCCATATTGAAATGGTGCGTGGGATAAAACTTATGAAATAATACTATCAACCTCACACACCTAATATTTAAAAAGTAATATATAATTATCCATAATGTTACAAATACAAATCGCGGAACGCTCTTAACTTAAACCCCGCTACAAAATGTAAAGCTATCGAAGTAGCCACGGTCAGGTCCTCGTGTCGAGAGCGGCATTATGAGCCGTCTGCTCAGTCCTCAACCCTCGCCGACATTCCTAATTGAAATTTGAGGTATTGTCTCCTCCGAAAAATAAGATAACAATACCTGCAAAACTCGAAGGCTTTATCCAGCTTCAGTTTCGAAACTGTTGAAGAGCTTGAAATTCAGACGAAAATTTTAAAGCAGATACTTTTTGTAAGCACGCTGTTGTGAAATTTTAAATATTATTAATTAACAACCTTATTGTTTAATACGACTAAAAGTAGCTAGTCCTAACAGTGGAAATTTAAGTAGAGTTTTTTCAAATTATTTATCACATCGGAGGATTTAATAGCTTTTAGTAGGTACTTAATGAAAATAACATAAAAATGTATTTTTTAATTATTTAATTAAAAAGATATAAATATATAATATATTTTGTTCAATTCCACTACAAATAGTAGGGATACGAGTGAAGGCTACCAGAGAAACCAAAGGCGCGCGTGAGTAACCGTAATTGGCGACCACTCCCTGCCAGCCTGGCATAGACAGCCTGGGGAAGAATCTATGGGTGATGGTGCAGATTAAGCCGTCTTCCAAGCACTCAAGATTCCTAAGTAGAGTTCTGGTATACTATGACGTTAGGACAGACGATACAGCCTCGTGTTCTGTTGCTGATAGGTCCAGGGCACTCTGCTATAGTGATAGCAGTAGTTTTAAGTCGGTAGAGGCACTCTTGCTCAGCAGACCTAGGGCGGTATTTTCCCTGCGAAAAAAAAGGGGATACTGCCCCTGAGTTTAGCCTATAGCAAATGAATGGAAGTAAGATCGTCAGCTTAATTCCACGATTCCGTGACTCCGCCAATAGGCAGATATGATGGACCAGTTATAGTGGTTTTAGTGAGAATTTAATGGCTTTTCCTGCAATGCGAGTGCCACATAGCAGGCTTATTTCCACGCACACAGCCTACTCTTAAACCTTTATTGTTTCTTGACGTTATTAAAAAATAACGACAATATGTCGCATATGCTATAGCGTATGCGACATATTTTACTCGACTAAGGTGTTCAGCACGCATTTCGCCTCTCCTCCTTTATTTCATTTATATTCACAAAGAATATAATTAAACCTAATTTTAAAATTAGCACGGCTTATTATTTATTCTAGCGTTGAAAAAGATAGACCAGAAAAAATATTTTTGGAGCAACAAATAATTTTACATCCAACATTTTCATTTGAGGGAAAATAGTACTATAAATTATGTAAATGCCAAATTTTTACTCTGTATATTTTATGGTTCTTTAGGTGAAATTACGTGCTGTAAATTTAAATTTGGTAGGTGCGTTAATGAATTTTAAATTATAAAAATTAACAATGGTTGTGTTGTGAATATTTTACTTTAGATGTTCTAGTTATTCTTTTATTATAATGTAATTATTTAAGAAAAATGAGTACCTATCAATTTTAAAAAACACTCGTAACTGTAGTGCTAAAGTAATTAAGTAGCCCCGCCTAGAAATTGTGACAAAAAAACCATGCCTAAAAGAAGCACGTAAAAAATCATTATTCCATTCTATTTACATTCAATTTCAACAGAAAATGATAACGAAAACACGGCCACAATTAATGATTCTTATCATGAGAGGGTAATTGTAAAACAACAACAGTGTTTAGTTTAAGCCCTGTCTCCTCCAACCTCGTCTGAATAAACTCGAGACCCAATTCAATTAATGGCGGAATATCAACAATAACAATTTTCGGCTGCCTTGTTTACAGCAAACTCGACGTAACGTAATGTGATTAACATTAAGAAATAATTAAGGCTATTCTCAAGACAGTACATTTTGGTTTGATTAACCTTTGCCCAGAAGTTCACAGGATCTAGTTCAATCATAGCTACTAGCTTAAGTCAATGTTTATTTATTTGTCTTTATTGGGTCTCCAATACTACGACAGAGCTGAGTGTAGAGAACGATATATTCATATATTCTTATTAGGATACTATATTCAGGATACATCCTGTTCATGAGCCAGTTATGGTCGCCGCACACTTATCAACTTAGAAAGGGATAGTAACCGTGTCACCTCGAGCCGATCAGTATTCTTTGTATGAAACTTCATACTGCAAAGCACATGGGAAACATAACGTAATCGTATTGCCTTCGCTTTTCTAGGCGACGGCGGCGTTTACTATTCCTTTCCGAGTAGATAAGTGTGCTGTGATATCGCCGTGTCCATTTCAGATTGCGCGTCCGAGCAGCCACGCAATCAGAAATAAAACCGAGGGACCTAGCGAGCCCTACACTCGTGTCAACAATAGTTAAAATAGCTATTATAAATCATATCATCATTCATATCGGGATAGATCTCTCCGATTTGCCGACAACTCCTTAGTTGCCGGCAAATTGGAGAGATCCCTTTGGTCAGCCTCCCTTTCGTGTCCTAGTCGTCTAGACTTCTCGCAAGAGGAGCACTCACAGCAGCTTAAAGTACTTTTTGGATCTAGAGCTTTGTAAAGCAAAATTTATATAGGTATTTATGTTTATGTTTTTGTTATTTAGTCCACATGTTTATTGAGATTTTACTCAGTGGAGAAATTAAATGCGAATTTATTCTAAACATTACAGAATAATAAAATATTAAGCGCCTGAAATAATACATTTAGCAATTTCACGTTAGCTCGTGTATGTATACATTTTGCCAGTGGAAAATAAACAAATAGATACTAAAAAAACCGGCCAAGTGCGAGTCGGACTCGCACACCGAGGGTTCCGCACCAACAAAAGGTATAGATGTCTCTACGACATACTTTACCCGAAAATAAAATAACTAACTAAAACGACAAAGTTGTATTTGCGTTTTTCAAAATGTATTATTTCTCAATATTTAATAATGATATCTTGCTCAAACCAATTTTCGTTGATAGTTTCCATTGAGATCTACAGCATATACCTACATTTTTTTGATTTCTCACTCTCTTATTTTAAAAGTTAATGGGGGGAGGAGACACTCGTTTTTCCACTTTGGAAGCGTCGACCTTTCAAACAATTGATTTTGACGAATAATGGTTTTTGTAACCTTTATGTTATTTTAGAAGACCAGCTAATCATAGACACCCTTACATACAAGTCGAATGAAAAAAAATTAGATCCATTTCTATGCCCCTCTTAATTTTATAATTTATTTGTTTTTATTCAAACTTTGAACAGCGCGTTCACGGAATATATCAACACACAACAAAAAAACGGACGGACGGACGGACAGACAGACGTTAATGACGAATCTATAAGGGTTACGTTTCTTACCATTTGGCTACGGAACCCTAAAAACAATAAATTAAAAGTTTTACTGTTCTACAATGAAAGAACATAAATATTTACGTAGGTAGGTACGCTATATCAAATATCACATCATAATGTAACAAAAGAGAATTTAAATTTTAAACAATGCGGTCCAATCAGCAAAATGTGCTTGGTGAAAATTATTAGAATAATATTATGAATATGATTTGTGTGAATTTCTATACAGAAATTTCAATGAACTATAGTATTCATACAAAATAAACATTTATTTAAACTTCTCTTATTTGATTTACAAACAATGTTACGACCATCTGTTTATTTAGCTCGCTTTACTAGTTCTATCAATTTAGAACTACATTTACATTAAAATAATTCATTATCATGATTCGAAAGAACTATGATGAACTATTTATATTATCTCCAAAATTTAAAAGATGTAGTAGCTTTTAACTTAATGTTAACAGTGTACAAAGTTTTATTAGCACGTCACACGCCGGTATTTCTTAAATCTAAAGAATTAAACTTTGCAGACACATTGATATTATATACAAGATACAATCTATTTTAAAGTCTCTACTACTTATACAGCACATCGACATCTTAAGCCAATTTATTTTTTAATTGAATGCAAAAAAATACACATCTCAATAGAATACCGCGTAGGTACTCCTTTAATGATCAATCCTAGAGGCACTCAGATTGAGGCATCCTGGCAAAAAACCCACAAGACGCGTTTTGTAGTAAGCAGTGCCTACAGTACACTGTACAACAGTACATTACAATCGAATCGGGCCGGCCCTAATAGGGGGGGACTTCTCGAACACATAATATAATCACGAAACAACAGCTAGTGCTTATTGCGAGATTTCGGTAGCCTACTCACACACGTTTGCATAGCGAACATGAGAATCAAGGCCTCCGAATTCTCGTTTGCATTAGTGGCATTACTATAACTTTGAGGACCTATGGCAACTTCATCAAATAGGTTCTCCTCGCTCGCAAAATTGTATTTTGATTATAAAATACAAATACTTTAAGTATATCATAGCATCTATATTTTATAATTAAAAGTTCGAACCATGAAAGTTAGGGTCTTCCTGTGCTGATTTGCTGGAACCTGGGGGTCCCCTACATGCCGTATCATTTTGCCGATTTACCACTTCACAAACTACCTATCCCTTACTACAATTGAAAAAAAACGAGCAAGTGCGAGTCCGACTCGCACACCGAGGGAATGGGAAGAACAATCCAAACATAATGCATGGTTTTCAAGACCTTTTTCTCTAAAACGCGTGAAGGGATTAAGCTGAAATTTTTGTCAAATACGAAGGTCAGTTACGTCTTGATGCCGTGAAAAATCACACTTCTAAGTTAAAGAAATAAAAAGTTATAGCCAATTATGCACAAAATTCGTGCCGCAACAGTCTAATTAGACGGTTGCGGCACACATTTATCAGGCGAATTAGTTATAAGTTGATAATGATTTTTCCAATGAGTTTTCAGATTTATTCCTATATATGTGCTATAAGTTCTTACTTCTTGCCAAATTTTACAACTCCAGGTCAACGGGAAGTACCCGATAATTTTAGGTTTTCGACAAAGTACGTTTTCATACAAAATTTGTGCGTAATTGGCTATAACTTTTTATTTCGTTAACTTAGAAGTGTGATTTTTTCAAGGCATCAAGACGTAACTGACCTTCGTATTTGACAAATATTTCAGCTTAATCCCTTTACGCGTTTTAGAGAAAAAGGTCTTGACAGACGTACAGACAGACGGACAACAAAGCGATCCTATAAGAACGAACCTATAAGAAAGAAGGAACCCTAAAAAAAAGCCTATACAGAACAGATAAACTGGTACTCCGTAGATGCTATTACTACAATACACCGTCTAATTACGGGAGCATCTGCATCAGAGAACGCTGATGTACACGATACAGGCATTAAGAGTCCATTGTCTGGAGGGCTGTCTGTCTCGAGAATCAAGTGGCGTATTTTTTATCCCTTTTTCCCTTTCCACCCGTCCGCTTACAACCAAATCGTGCTTGAGTGAAGAGGGTTTTTCAAAAAAATATTTTTCACCAACGTTAAATTTAAGTCGTTTTTTTTCGGCTGTGTTACAAGCACTTAATCCGTGACGTTTACGAAATAGTATTTTTGCGATGTGAATTTGAATACTTTGAGCACGCGATTCTTTATTAGGTACACTAAAATGTGCCTTAAGTGATACATTTTTGATTTTTTATATTCCATCTCTCCATTTAAGCACCTACCTTGGGCATTAACCTCGTCTAGATCATTTATTATGTCTCAATTTGGCTTTCACATTATTAATGACTAAATTCAACATCGAAGTAAATAGTACGAAAAAATGCTTTAAATTGTGCCTTTGTGTTTACTTTAAGGCCAATGATTCAGTTACTTTGCGGTTTGAATAATATTAGGAGTAAAATCCCGTAAAATTACTGTTTTACATAATTACGACTATTTCTACATATCGCTAAGCGCAAAGCTTTGGGGAACGAACGCTAATTGAACACTTTTCACTTCAGAATCATGTCCATTCCTAAAGAGTAATCTCTGACGCTGACGTCACATGCTGAAAAGTATGTCATCCTAGTCTTCCATTGGTAAACTTGCTGTACTGATCGACGGGTAAGCAGAACTGCCATTGCAAGAGTTGTCAGACCTTGCTAGTGTTTTACAACAATGCCATTTTTTTACCAATCATAGTTGGTCCGTTGCAGTTGGTCCGTTTAGTTGATCAAAGTGGAAAGACTGGTTGTTGCATGTGAGTCCGAGTTTTATTTAACGTAGCCTGGTTGTAATTTTTTATACCATAAAAACTATAATTTTTATTTTTAGGGTTCCGTATCTCACAGAGAAAAAACGGAGCCCTTGTAGGATCGCTTTGTTGTTCGTCTCTCTGTACGTCTGTCAAGACGTTTTTCTCTAAAACGCGTGAAGGGAACCGTCTAAACGGTTGCGGCACACATTTATCAGGCGAATTAGTTGTAAGTTGATAGTGATTTTTCCAATGATCTACATATAATTTACTAGTTTTCAGATTTATTCCTATATATGTGCTATAAGTTCTTACTTCTTGCCAAATTTTACAACTCCAGGTCAAAGGGAAGTACCCGATAATTTTAGGTTTTCGACAAAATACGTTTTCATACAAAATTTGTGCATAATTGGCTATAACTTTTTGTTGCCTTAACTTAGAAGTGTGATTTTTTAAAGGCATCAAGACGTAACTGACCTTCGTATTGGACAAAAATCAGCTTAATCCCTTCACGCGTTTTAGAGAAAAAGGTCTTGAAAACCATGCATTACGCTTGGATTGTTCTTCCCATTCATACGGAACCCTCGGTGTGCGAGTCGGACTCGCACTTGGCCTGTTTTTTTTTATTTATTCTTTATGTACATAAAATTTATTACAAATTACTTAATCTAAAATAGGAGAAGTACACCGGTGAGCTTATCTCTGTAAGAGATCTCTGCCAGCCAACCGACACAATTTATACAGAGAATTTAATTTATCATAATTTATGCAAAGAAATTGTTAAAATGTGAGATTTTTTAGCCTGCTCCTCAGCCGTTTCAGTAGTTTTGCCTGCCCATATATTAAATGCCTGTTAAAATCATTAATCTCCCTCAGCACTGTAACGTAGTTAAATAAAAATTCACGAGCCTCATAAGTCCTCAGTGATGTTTTAATTAGTACTAGGCTGGCCAAGCAAAATGGTGTTAATAACTTAAGCCGAGCCACCCGTAAATCCGTCGTTAAAACCGCGATTCTGAGTTAGGTAGGTTGAGTCGCGTAGTTGGTAAACTAGCCTCAAACACCAACCAAACTCACAACTTTAAATACTCGTATATTATACCATGCATGCAGTAGCCGAATTGGGCCAGCACGACCGGGGAGGTACTTCTCACTTACATGAAACCGGCGTAAAGTGACAGCTGTCTGTCGCGTTTCGTACGGTGTGAAAGTATCCGGTACCCTATGGAGGGAGGAGGAAGAAGGAGGGCCGCGTATCTGTATAGCCTCTATGTCTATGGCCGTCGGTAGTCATGAAAATGGCTCCGCCTGCTAGTTTGCCCCCTTATGCTATTAAAAAAGGCACTACCTGTGTCAATTTTTATGTAAGCTAACCGTGATCACTTCGATGGGCGTCAAAAATAAAATTTGTTTTATCTTAAAAAAAACGTCACTTCTGAATAGCGAAGCCTTCTATTAGTGAAATTATTTTCATGATCGTATTATTACTTACAAATACTGTCCCAAAATACAAACAAAGTTAGAAACTTTATTAAAATTAGAACAGACAAAGTTTCTACTACAATATTTTCCCAAAATAAGAGAGGCCGATACAGAGAACTACATTTTTTTAGTATGGAAAGAGCAGTCGGAGCCATTTTCCGGCATCCGCGTAGAGGTTATGTAGAAGAAAGAAGGAGAGCACTTCCTCCTCCTCCTCAATAGACCACTGGCTACTTGCTTACCACACGAAACGTCAAATATTCTGTCATATTACGCTGGTATCTTCGAAATTCTTCTTACAAATACAACATACATAACCCATCCACAAATATTTAAGCATCAAATACTATAAAAACCAATGACTTAAAAAGTATCACTAAAACTTGTTTAAATTTAAAAGTAATTGCGTCTTTTCTCACAGAGACGACTTATTAAACACTCCTTACAAACTAAGTTGAGAAACGGCCGGGTAATAAGCTTGTGACTGCGTATGTACATAGCAAGTGGGTACTTTACGCCAGTTATACGCCTAGACAAGAGCTAGGGTGCGCATTCAACCAATGACGTCATCCCTCATGTGAAAAGTACGAGCTAGGGCAGCTAAAGTACGCTTATACACTTCGTCATCGGCTGAACAACACTATAGAAAAGCCCTTAAGGGCTTAGATTGGATTTTTAGTAAATAATTAATAACCTGAAGTTGACATTTTAGATAGAAAAGATTTTACAAGGAATTAATATTGTTGTGTATGGAAAATGTAGAACATTCTAGCTGGAAAAAAGTTCTGATCCTTCGAAAACATCTAGATAGAAAGTTGAAATATACTTTGCGACCAATTCTCAAACCTTCTAAATATACCTACATAGAATTAAAAATTGTACTAGATTTTTATTTAGATGAATGTTAATAATAAAGAACTAATAACAAATAATAATATACACTGTGGACTTATCACACCATCTTACCCTAACCCTGTACTTATACCGCGTTTTTACAAATAAATTATTTCAATTTGAATGAGTACTATATAATAATACTAATAACATTTGTTATAACGGAAATACTATAAGTATTTCATATTTTTCACAACTTTTAGAAATTTCTTATATTTAAGGTTTCATAATCAGATTTTTATTACAGAAATACCTACCTACATCCATGACCTGGACTGGATTTGAACCCACGACCTCTGGCTTAACGTGAATTAACTAATAAAAGCAAACTAATTACACAGTGACCTTTTCTTCTACGTGATAACCCCGAAAGACAAATAGTCTTACAATTGACTTTGGTGAATAAATAGCAAAGAGTGCCTCTTAAAAGGTAGACCCATTTATACATTTAATACACGTTCAGAATTAAAAAGATAATACGAGATTAAAATTTAGTTTGTTTCTCTGGTTCTTCTCGAGGTTGGCTTAGAAGTAAACGGTGGCAACTTTTAGCAATTGAATGGATGATGATAAAATTTTGAAGACATAGATTGCAATTAGAACTAAACCTTTATGCGGATGTTTATTGGCGTTTAAATACAAAAATTATTAAGAATAAATACAAAGAATTCACCATCAAGCGATCAAAAACCAAAACAAACAATTTTTTACCAAGCGGCTAATTTCGTTTTATAAAAAGAAATTACAAATAAATACAAAATAAAGTCTAGAGTCTAACAATTTTTCCAATTAAAATAAACTGCGCCGTAAGCTTCCTACATACTTACAGAGAAACTTTTACGAGGAGCTTTCATAAGGTCTTAAATTTCAATTTCAGCGGATCACCGCAAGAATTTCAAGGCGCGAGACAATGCAGGATTGTGGAGTAAAGCTGGATGTGCCGCCTGCATAATTAAAATTTTCAATCTTTGTCTTCTTTTCTTATCAGTTCTTGTTTAAAAGTAACCATTTTGCAGTAACCATTTAACATTGTTCTGCGGATATGAATTGTCTCTTTTCCATTAAAAAGAAATTTTTTTTTTCATTGTAAAGCGGACAAGAGTTGTGTCACTTTTCATTTAAAAGTTATTACTTTATTTAAAATAAATTATTAAAATGTAGTTTAGTCGCGCTAAATATATATTTGTATCACTTAACTTAATTACAACTAAGTTAAGGAAAGGGTCAATCACAAATATAGACTTTTTTATAGTATAAGAAGTCCAACGAGCCGTCGGAGCCATTTTCGTGACTACAGACCACTACCAACGCCCATAGATATCCGCATAGGGGTAACACAGATGCGTTGCCCTCCTTACTCTTCTCACCCCTCCATAGACCATGGGAGACAACAACACAGCTATCACTTTACGCCGGTATCGTGTTCTCTCCTTCTGACAAACCTCTTGAAACGCGACATACATGTCACTTTACGCCCTTTTATGTGCGATAAGAGCTGATCGCGCCGACCGAATACAAAGGCAATGCAGCATAGCAATTCCTGTCACTCTTGTATCTTATATGTTTATTTATATACTTAATTTATTTTTTATGTTAGGTACTGATCTTTAGACTAAGATAATAGGTAATAAAGCTCCCAAAGGTATTGGCGTAAATCTAATTGATCTCAATGGCAAGCTAAGTACAGCTATTAGGATAGAAAATTACTGTTTTAGTTTAATTATAGGCCATTTGTATTTATTGATCTGTCGGAGAATGTGCTGAGGTAAATTAGACTATAGTATATATTCCTATATTGAAGACTGGTAGGTCCGTATCGGACAAATTGGTGGCATTCCTTTAGAGTACTGCGGCCAGGGGTCAAGGTTGTAAAATGACCCCACTGCACGGCTCCGAAGACGTAGTAGGGACTGTTCAGAGGCGTCCGGACAGTCCCCAAAAAGAAGTCTGGCCTTTTCGCCGAGGCGAGCTTGTCGCTGAAGGGATCCTGTTGCCTACAGATCCGGGACCCTCCAATTATACCGGCTGAGAGCATTCGCTGGGGTTTAGACGGTATTGCACCTAGTGTCGAGTAAGACATAAGTATAGGGCCCACCCGTGCTCCCAGGTATAATACGTAAATGTTTACCCCTGCGTCAAAAAAAAGTGATATGTCCCAGATCGTGCCTGTGTCGTATGCATACATCCTCTTACTAAACTATGTATAGAAGATGTATACATATACAAGAGGAGTGAATGGAAAATTGTTTTTTTTTTCTATAATTTATAGGAAAAAAAAACACGTTAAACCAAATCCTTAGACCGAATGTGCGCTTAGTACGTGCGCGCACTCCCTAGCACACTCGGTTTAGCTGAACGTGACAATGTATCATACTTTTTCGTGCGTGCAGCCGGAGTTCACCGATTTGTAACTAATCGTATCAAAACTCGTTCCAGAGCGATTCAGACTGGTATAGCGAGGGTTCTTATCCAACGATTATACACTTGAATGACAACTTATAAAAAATTAAAACTTAAATTTGTTTTATATGATTAATAAAATAATATCTGAAACTATAAATATATGTTTTTACTGGCTTTTTACTGATATAATTGTAATTTTCTAAGTTTTAGTATCAGTTGTTATAGCGGCAGCAAAAATTTACCGTTAGTGAAAATTTCTCATTTCTAGTAAACGGACGGACAGACGGACAGCGTAGTCTTAGTATCAGGGTCGTTTTCATTCTTTATCTTTCATTATTGCGGGTAATATTAGCCTTATTGTGTTTATTCAATTTAGCCCCATTCTTTCCGGCGAAACAATTTCCAGCGCCATACGTTACACCCGGAATATACTGGAACGGCCTCAATGTATTTGGTTGAATATTTCATCTCTCAATGTACGCGACGGCTGTCGCAGGGTATGTAGCTGTTTAAATGAGTTTTTGTAAGAGGTAGTGCCACACTGGAAGTTACCTCTCTCTGACACGAGAACGGTGAAAAGTGACGGTGAGGTGTCGCGCGTAATGCGGTGTGTAAATTACTAGTCGTTTGGTATGATGGATAGCGCAGATTTAGACCGGGAGATTCTTGAGGATGTTGATATATAGGACCCTAAGCCGAACCATACGAAATCATAATGATTGACTAGTAGATTTTTAATTAGAAATATTTTTATTCCTATAATAATAAATATTTCAAAATAAAAGTACAGGTTTACTTTTTGGTCATCGGCCAAATTTTAAAATAAGGAAGTAAACATTATTCTAAGGGTGTGTTTTAAATTTTATTGTCTAATTGTATTATTTTGTTAAATAAAAATCGATTTGAAATGGTCTTTCAAAATACATCGATCGTTGTTCAGACACGAAATGTCTCGACTTCAAGGTCAGTTACGCCGGCAGTTCGTGACTCGCTAGTCAGATGCCACGTGGTGACCAAGAAATATGTTTACAACAAGGCACAAAGTAATTTTATCTAATTATTTTTTTATTACATAAATCGAATGTAGTATTGATTCTGAACCAAACCGGTGACCTAAAAGTGAACCTGTATAAAAAGGTACAATTGTTGTAAATAAAACAAACGAATAATTAACATTTATGAAGTCAGTCAGTCTTCAAAAATTTTATTGTACTAGAAGGGTCAATTTAGTGAAAAAGTACCTATTTTTAAGAAAAGTAGTTAATCTTAAGCTGTCATCACTTTCAAGGCCCCTATTATCTCATACTAGATCATTGTATGAAAATGTTATCATATTTATACATAAATCAGATTTTATTCAGTGTTATCTTCGTGACAGTGGAATATTTCTGAAAATAAATTAATAATGCAACTGGAAGAATGAACTATGAACTATTTTATTAAACATTTCTAGCAGCACAACATCAGCTAAAGTTTTCTTTCGGGTATTCATAATTTTTTTCTAAACATGTCTTATATCTTTCTTATTTTAGATTTTATTATATTTAGTAGGTATTAGGTATTTCCACAACATACAGTTAGTAGATTTTATGACAGATACTACACCTTAGGAACAGTACCCTCCTCCCAAGTTTATCTACTGTAAATATTGTAATTTCATAAATTGTATATAATATAAGAAATATACACTTATTTATTGATAGACATTTCATCGCTTCATGAGGCCCGCTGAGTTTGTATCGTCGGTTCTTTTCAGGACAGGGCTAAGATTGAACCAGTGAGAGATGTAATCGTTGACGTTTAAAAAGTAATTTTTACAATTTTTACTTTGAATAAAAACATTTTTATTTCATTTCACATAACATGAATTGAGCTTTGTCAACTACATACCACGGCGCTCCCGCGCCCGACCAGGAACTTCGCTTGAACTACAGCCAACTTAACTTCTTGGCGCTGAGGAATGGTCCCATTATGCTTGTGACTGATTTGTTATTTATTGGCTACTCGTGAGCTCATAGAGCATACACCGTTATATCGTCCTAGTTATTTTATATTACACAAATCATTACTATTATCAGATAATATTAACTAGCCTATAAATTTATTAAATGTTTCCGTATGCTTTCACGGTTATTGATTTACTATAGCATGTTTCCAAGACAGAGTGTAATCACTACATAGTATAAAACAAAGTCGTTTTCCGCCATCTGTGTGTCTGTATGCTTAGACCTTTAAAATACGCAACAGATTTATGGGGTTTTTTAATATATATTCAAGAGGAAGGTATAATAAGTGCATTTTTGGAGTCCGAAAACCACGCGGGCGAAGCTGCCGACAGAACCTAGTTCAATATAAAAAAAATTATACAAAATAAATTATAATAAAATCACTGATCATATGTCGATATAAAATGTATTATAATAACGTACAAAACTTCTATTTTTGCATACGTAAACAAATCTCTATAATTGTTTACTATTACGTTTAGGATACTGGATTGAATTTCAACGCATTTCATATGACGCTTATTTCATAATTCTGTCTCCAGTAGCAGAAAACATCGATAGATGGATTATAAGAAACGACCGTAATTTATACAATATATAATTAGCTACTTATCGGATGATAGCACAATAGTCGGTATAGAAACTTTAATAATAAACGAAGAACATTATTCCTAACATAACACCAATAAATTTCATTAATGAAATTTGAAATGGCATACTAAATGCATATTCAATATATAATAACTACAATAACAGATAACTGCTTAACAAATACAAGGTTTCATTTACAATATTGCTTTTGTGCACTGACATGAATTGATATCTCGTTAAAAAGCAATTTCCAATGCAACACTTATCGTTATATCAGAAATGTCGAATAATTAATGTTCAGCATCATCTTTCCGACGATCCTTTTTTTTTATGGTGCAGATAGGGCAAAAGATCAGTCGGAGTCATTTTCATGACTACCGACGCCCATAGACATTCACATAGAGGCGATATGAATGCGCTACCCTCCTTTCTCCTACCACCTCCATGGGCTTATATGTTATAGAGCCAGTTTTTACCGTAATAAGGAGGGTAATGATTTTTTTCGCTAATGTGTTTCCCATGTTTATTTAGGCTAAAAAATGAAAATATGAATCGTCTGAGTAAAAATAATAAAATAGCATGACAAAAATCACATATCAAAACATCCTCCTGTGGTCATAGAGTTTTAGTAAGAGGATTTGCAACGCTGCATGCATGCATGTAGGCGTTTGGGCTGGAGAGGTAACTTCACGCTTACACGACATCGGCATAAAGTAACAGTGTGTATGTAGTCAGTGGCCGATGTACGTAGGAGGAAAGATGCGTTGCCCGCAACTGTATAAACTACGCTACGTCTATAGACGTCGGTAGTCATGAAAATGTCTCCAACGGCTAGTTTCCCTATTATAACTATATGAAAAAAAAAGAGTCGAGGGAAGAGTCAAATTAGCAAACACTTTCATATCAGAATGTATTTTTCCCATCCGTGGAAAAGAGGAGGTCCCGTTTTGAAGCCAAACCTAGTCTCAGCACTCATAGCAATCCGATGAGGTTATATTGGCCTTCTTTTCGTTTCCACAGCAGAAGTTCAGATCCCAAAATTAGACTTCAAATCATCGAGATATTAACGTAAATAGCTGTGTAAATAGCTGTTAAACAATAAAAATTAAGTTTTATGACTCCGGAGTACAGCCTTCTATCTGATGATGATATGCAGTAGACCACCCCCGTCTTATAACTGGTGGTTTGCGGAGATTTATAAGATCCCATGGAGGAAGGAGGAGGAATGTAGGCTGCGCATCTACGGATATGCGGACGTATATGCGTGTAGTTAGTCATGAAATTGGCTCCGACTGCTCGTTTGCCCCCTTATACTATAAAAATGTTATTCGATTATCCTAACACAGTCTCCCTTCAAGGCGGCAAAAAAAAATTAGAGGGCTTAACGACTCTCTAATAAAGTGCTAACCATAGTTTTTTAGTATACGTAAAACCGTTACCAGAATTTCGCACAGAAGCACCAAAATTTTCATGACCACGTAGTTCGCGAGTGAAATTTGTGCACAAAATATATTTTGATAATTCAAACGCATACGGGAAATACCAAAGCATCAAAAACATTACGCAAAGTGTATTGGCGATGATACAACTAACCGCCGAAACTTGCTGATATTAGAAACGGTGTGCATTCGAATCAAACGCCTAATCGAAATCAACAGAGTCCAAATTCGAATGTGTCTTGCCGTTGCAATATAACTATTTGCATCTGACCCGTCCCATATTTGCATTATCTAGATTCGGACAGCCCGCTTTCATCTCACGTTTTGGTTATTCGAAATACAATTTGCAATAGAAGATTTTGTCGGATTTTTCTGTATACGTTCGTTTACATACCCGGACACGCCATTTGATTCCGTTTCTGATATAGCTGTTTAGTGATTGCATTGATTGATGTTCATTATCATCAATCCGTTGAAGTTCACTTGAACACGGCTTATCTTTTGTATCGTCAAAATATGAATTAAAAAGTCTGTGAAACCAAGTTGATCAAATTTCAAAGATCTATCTAAGAATTTTAAACACGTTTAATTACGTCAACAGGAGTTTTAGGCTCAGAGAGCTTAGATGTTTTGGTACCATTTGTCAGTTAAAACAGCAATAATAGGTTCAACTGGGTCCAACTCACATCAAATAAAATAAAGTAGAAAAGAGTTATTTAGTTGACTGTACAAATTATCGCAAATTACTTGGGCATATATCATAATAATTACTTATTTAACTGTTGAATTTAAAGCATGTCGTCAAAGAGGCCTGTTTGTGAAAAATCTTTTAAAAACTGTTAGTTCCAACTTCCAATGCGGCACTTGAATCTAGTTTCATCCATGGTAGTTTGTCTGTAGACATACTTACAATATGATATGGTAATTTTCCCTTTTATTACATTAATTAAATATTATGTATAAACTTATAACACCTACTATTCCCTATTTGAAGTAGATAGTTAAAACGTGCAAACAATTCTTGTGGCGACAAGCGACTATACTATTGAATATAAAGTAGTTTAGTCAAGTATTTAAGGTGCTAGTTAGTTAGTTAGGTCCTAAATTTTTGCCTTAATATGCCATGAATTAAAAATATATAGTGCTGTTTCATTTATAAGCATACAGATAGAAACATAGAGAGAGAGATCGTATATAGAATGTTCTTGTAGGCGACTATACGTTTTTAAAATAAAGTTTTATATCTTTTAGTGTCTAATGGATTGGGGTTTTCTTAGGCATAGTGAGAGAGAAAGAGAGAAAGACGAGAGAGAGAGAACGAGTTCTGTTCTTGCTGTAACTACTCTTTTTACAAGTAAAGTACTGTTTGTGTTACCAAAATAAAATAAAATAAAAAATAAAATAAAATAAAATCGTTTCAGCCGAGTGTACAAAATGTTGGGCGTCATAAATTTTACTCTTATGTAATTAATCTAGGACATGTAGTGTAGGTCGCTGTCAAACAGAGATAGAGAAAACTAGAACGAGAGAGTTGAAACAAGTAGACTGTTTGTTTGGTGTAGGCGACTGTAGTTGTTTTTTCAAGTAAAGTATTACTTAGCCGAGTGTACAAAGTATGGGGCGTCATAAATTTTACTCTTATGTAATTAATCTAGGACATATAGTGTAGGTCGCTTTCAAACAGAGATAGAGAGAGAGAGAGACAGAGAGAGGAAGAGAAAACTAGAACGAGAGAGTTGAAACAAGTAGACTGTTTGTTTGGTGTAGGCGACTGTAGTTGTGTTTTCAAGTAAAATATTACTTAGCCGAGTGTACAAACTATGGGGCGTCATTAATTTTACTCTTATGTAATTAATCTAGGACATATAGTGTAGGTCGCTTTCAAACAGAGATAGAGAGAAAGAGACAGAGAGAGAGAGAGAAAACTAGAACGAGAGAGTCGAAACAAGTAGTCTCTTTGTTTGGTGTAGGCAACTGTAGTTGTGTTTTCAAGTAAAGTATTACTTAGCCGAGTGTACAAAGTATTGGGCGCTCATAAATTTCGCTTCTATCGCGATTTAAAATGCGGTCCCGGCTGTTGCCGTGACAAACGTCTCATTTCATTACGACGCCGTAACCGGATTGATAAAGTTTCCTTTCGGTCGTTTTCGGTAATTAATAGAAGGGGATAAATTACTTCATTAACTTGTGTATTTTACTTACTTTTATCTCTGTTAGACTAATTGTGTTCTTTGGGTTTTTTGTCTCATTTTTAGTTGTGCCCGTTGTTGTAAAAGTTAATTTGTTACTTGAATAATGGAATTGGAGCGAGGAGAGAGGGTCTGACTATGTGTTGTCTGTACATTTATTTATTTTAAATTACTCTTGAAGTACATACGTCGATACATTGAGTAGGCGCTGAATTGATACAATTCCGATGCTTATAAACCTTTATTGATTTATGAATTTATAATTAATTTACAAATAATTAATCAGAAAGTAATAGTAAAGATATTAATCAGAAAATCAATCAATGAATTTGTTTAAGTCATAGATAAAATGGGGACAAATTGGCGGAGACATGGTAACATAAACTTGTTAAGAAGCAGCATACATTTAGATAATGTAACTTTCATCTGTACAGTTTTGATAGTTATATATTATTTCTCAAAGGACCCATAAAATCTGAAGATGATAGTGAATATAGTTCTAATCTAACCCAACAATAAACTGCATCGAGCCGCCATTTCAGCGACAACCATAACGCGAATATGCGAGCAAACCTTATAAGTTAAAACTATTTTCAATTTGTTGATAGTACCGAATCCCCGTGGCTGAGTATAACCATCGATAAATTCATGTATTTACGATCAAATTCTGCTATTGAAGTAAAGATTGCGCCATTCATATTCGAAATATCGCTCGGCATCCAAGAAATAGAAGGGGAACTTTAGAAAAATCCAAATATTGGTTATTTTTATAGCAGGCGTTTAGGCCTTCCTTTCTCGTGTGGGTGAAATAAAATGGGCAAGTACCCTTCCACGATTATGGGTGGGATCTTCAGGACTTCTACTAATAATAATAACAAATAACTTTAAATTTATTTGGTTTCCAACAAAAAAATCAAAAGGAACTTAATAGCAAAACAGTGTAAATACAGAGAAACATTTGTAGGAGACTGAAACCCAGACTAGTTAACAGTCCCTACGTTGAACCGAGCAATGACCAGACTCTTGTCTAGCCTTTTGCCGAGGCCAGCCCTCGCTGGAGGGATCATGTCACCTGCAGATCCGGAACCCTCCAACTACAGTAGCTCAAGGCCGCGTGCCTTTCAGGAATTTAGTCGGTAATGCTCTCCAAAGCGCCGAATCCTACATAGGTCTAGGTGCCACCCGGGCTCGAAGGTATCATACGTAAATGTATTCCCTGCGTTCAAAAAAAAGGGCGGGCACGTAATCTCGTCTTTAAAAATACTACCTAAGTGTATACTAAAGCATCATGTCGATTAGAAAAAATGTCTCCTATATAGCAAATGAAACACAGACATTTAGTCAGACATTAAGAATTAAAACACAGACATAAAGAACCAGTTTAAAAAGAGTCTAGACTGAAATAAACCAACCCTCTACAGAATTTTCCGGGTGATTAGAACAAAACACGAATTCCCGTATCAATGGTTACAAATGCGCCTTGATGTAAATAATCTAAGGCCATTAATGTTGACCCCTTAGCAAATTACGCTATAAAGCTGCAAAAAATGGGCTAAAAGCTCCCAAATTTATGCTCAGGGCTCATCGGGAACCATTAACACGTAGTAGGATTCTGCATAAAACATTAAAATGTCATGATACGGCGTCTGCATTATTATTAACGCGTTTTCCCAGGATCAACAATTTTCAATTATTTCGAGGCCCCTATGAGTATCAGGTGGATTTTTTTTCGTTTTCTCGAACCGGGAGTATATTGAATATTACGGTGTGAAAAATGAGTTTGAATTTTCATTTAGAAAATTTATTTTACTGCATTATGGTGATATATGTGTGTTTTTAATATATCGTGGATTGAGTTGCGAACTCGGGGAGTGGATATTTTAATATGTGACTACATGATGTATACGTCTTTGCTTGTGCTACTAAAATTAGGTATAGCGATAAAATAAGTGAGTCCTATATGTTATTGCAGACGAAATGGTCCGGAGCAACCGGCGGGGTACCTCTCTCTAACATCCGCAAACTGACAATTAGGTATATCTTGTTTCGTACAGTGTATGAATTTGTAATGTTATTAAATTTGTAAGTAACAGCAATAAGTTTTAACATGGTATTTGATTTTGTTACATCAATTTGATCCAAAAATTATGTTACAAAGTGATCTGATGAATAAAATAGTATTACTGCGTTTCTCAATGCAATATAAAACTTATAATTATAAGAAAGAAAGATATTTTAGAAGAAACTTTCAGCTGTAGTGCAATAGTGACACAACTCTAAACACATTTTATTTGTAATGAGACATTTTATTTTCAACATAGAACAAATAAAATGTGAAATTTATAACTCGTTCCGCCGAAACGACGTGTTACGTTGTTTTAGTGTCGATTTTACGATAAATAGCGCCATTTGTCCGCTCGCATTATGGCTCGACAACGCACAAATGGGCGCTTGAGATTGTGCGCGGAACGCTACGGATAAACTGCATCCGGAGTTCCACACTTTAACTAGTCGAATATTGGAACGAAGCTCCTTTATAGTTGCGAATAAAAAATATAGTTTAAAGGGGCGAACTTTTGGTATGCCTATATATTTAATGGAACTACGGAAAGTCGTGAAACGCACGAAACGATACAGGCTATATCACGTATTTTATTCGTGCAAATGAAACGAAAAATGCTCTTTGAGCCAAAGAGTGACATGTACAGTACACACTACACAGTCGTACCCGCATAATGCGTCTGCAATGGGCCAACTCTTACTACATCTTACTCATTAATAAATAGAGATTAGAGATTATTAATACGAATAATTTATGTTAATCGTTGGATATATGCCGGCTTAGTCAACTAACTATTATATCTAGTCTGCTAGCTTAGTCTACTGACTGTTTAGCCAAACCGAGTTTAGGGAAATTTGTCAATTTCCGTGACTTTTCTCCTACCGGGTGTCACAACTTTCAAAATCTAGAGGTACCATTATAATGGTACCTCTAGATTTTCACAATCGCATAAAGGGTTTTAAAGCTCCTACTACCTGTCGTAGTCAAAAATTCAGAACAGGACATGAACAAAAACTTTATAATGTATTATAATAATATCACTTAATATAAAAAATAAGTCTTGATAGTGTATGAATTTTTTATTTCTTAAATTAAGTGCAATTCTCAATATAAAATTGAAAAATGTTGACTATAAAGTATATTTATTTTCAGCAGTCATTATCACTGATAATATGTATGACGTCCTCATGTCACAATTTTATAAGTAGGTAATCTTATATATATAATTCTCGTGTCACAGTTTTCGTTGCCATACTCCTCCTAAACGGCTTGACCGATTCTCATGAAATTTTGTGAGCATATTGAGTAGGTCTGAGAATCGGCCAACATCTATTTTTCATCCCGATATTTCCACGGGATCGAAATTTACGCGGGTGAAACCGCGGGGCGCAGCTAGTAATTTATAATAATTAAATTGTAAAGTGACTTAAAAACTAATTTTCAATCCGGTAAAGTAAAGTTTGTTAACTTTACAACCCAATCACTATATTTTGTGAAAGTAAATAACTTGTGTCACAAAAGATTGCAATTTTATTTACCCTCAGTGCATTTTCCATTAACCTTATTTTTATTAGGACCGTGTGTGTAGTCAGCAAAATTTTCAAAAACAATATCAGGTAATGGGCATTAAACTACAGGAAAGCTATTTATTTTGTTGCTTATTGTTTTCGAAAAGAACAAACTTTGGCAAAGAATAAACAAGCTTCAATAAACAAGAATTTACTGCTCGACCTACATCCTTGGAACTTGTACTCTAAAATATTTGTAAGTTCGCGGATTTACAAAGTTTGATTGTACACGAAATTCCCGTGTTCCATTTGTGTTCCTTTTCATGTGTACACATGATTGAATTTTCATTGTTTTGTTTATAGAGAGAGATACATTGTGATCATTAAAACTGACGACAATAACAACAACAACACATCTTCGCGCCATTGCCCTAACGAGGTGGGTGCCCTAACTAGAACCAGGCGCTACATATTATCATAAATGTATCACCTTAACTCCTTATACATATATATTTTTAAATATGGTGCTTACACATTTGGCTTGCTTCCTCCACAATCACACCACGACACTCTTGACTCTTGACACCACGTTCGAACAGTGCCTGATCAACCGGATCAATAAAAGGAAGACAAAATTAAATACCACTTTTCTCGCATCCCATTAAGATTTCAAGTAGCTACTCGATACGTAACTCTTAACTGCCACATTATAACTGCTTCTTTCTTCTTTAAAATAGTAACTTAAATAAAAAAGAATACTTCTAACCAGAACCTGTACCGAAGCAGATAATATTATATTAGTTTATTTCCTAATTAATAGATATCTGTGAAGCCCTCAGAGACTTGTCTGGATATTAATTAAAAATACTTATTATGGATATTCTTAGTTATTGCGAGCACCTAGGAAGTCTAGTGTTAGTTGGCCATCATCTAGAACAGTTCCGTTCACTTGCCGGTCTTTTATTTGCGTACATATGAGTTTGGGGTTGAAACATGTCGCCACTAGGTTTTACGTTTGGGTTCATCTTACGACCCCAAACCTAGTGACAAGGACACGTGTAATAAAGAAAAGCTTTAATTCCAAGCAGCATGACAGGAGGTATGTATCCAGTAGACCGTGATTTATCATATACTTATCAGTAAATTTGTTAAATTTCTTATTCAATTTATATGTACTTGTATAGGCAAAACTTAAAATTACTAAAACTTTTGTATCCGAAATAAAGCTAGAATTTTTTTTGATATAGGCACTGGGAATATAAATGTTTGACCACAACGTACAATTGGGGGAAAATAATCAATAAAATTATAGGCGTTTTTCGGCAGCCATAATTACATTGTAAGCGTCAACTCGGACTAAATTTATAAGCTAGAAAGCATTGATATATCATAAATAGTAGAGAAGTCAATCTATATCACAAATACAAGTAAAAGAGAATCATAGCAGACATATTATGTAATTTATGCCGACTTAGTATTGCATATCATATTCCGTAGGCTTCTATTCTATGGGCTAGATAAAAACCATTTATAAGCAACATTGTTTATAATTTCTATAAAACAAAAATACCTAACCAATATTTAATGCAGTATCATATTGTTTATTCTTTTTAATTAGATTAGTAACATATAAATTTTAATAATGATGAGACTGATCAATGGAATTTCAAACATTCGAATATTGTTACCAGCAACTTTTTTATTTTAATTTACATATATATTTTGATTATAACTGATCTGTTTGTATAGCTTAGGAGACAAACGAGCAGTAGGGCCCTTCTTCATGGCTACCCACGCCCATTGACATCTGCATAAAGGTATACAGTTGAGTTCATTCCTCCTTCTTACTCTCCTCTCTATGGGCAACCAGATACTTACAAATTTTAATTAATTTATTAATATTCTCTCATTTCATTAGGACGAACAAATTCAGTATTAGTTTTATAATACAGGCTAAAAAATTGGCACATCCATAAATTTTTATTTAAATGTGAGTCTATTTTTCAACATCAACGTTTTTGAACACAGTAAATTATCGTAGGTACAAAATTGGTCTCAATTTATTCTTGTCGCCTTTATCATGCCTTTTCATGTTAATTGAGACATTTGCAGAGAAATTACCTGCTGTTGTAACACCAATGAAAGGCTACTGGAATAAGATTAAGGCTAATAGCGTCGTTTTTTAAAACCCAATTAGCCTTTTTAAATACAGAGCACTAGTTTGCATGTATACCTTTTTTAATGTAAGCCAAGTAGGTATTTTAATTTTTACTTTCTTTTTCATTGCGTCAGAGAGATGTTATTTTGTCGAGTGTATGATGGATTTGGTCCTCGGAGAATTGATTTTCAATTTTCATTTGCCGTTGATTTGCTGAAATACTTTTTTTCTTTTGCCGTAAAAGAAAAACAAAAGCCTTTATAGGCTTTCTCACATAAACTGTAAAAATGTAAACATGGCATGTGAGGGTCGGTAAATATTATATTTTACTAACTGACTAAAATTAATAATAGTTTTAAATATTATATAAATTAAAAAATAATAAAAAAATATAATACATTTCTTTCTTTAGGATAAAAAGTAATTCCGAATCTGTTACGAGTTAAAAAGCTACTTATATTTTTTTATTCATTTATAATAATAAGTCCTTTACCTTTATTAAGTAAACATTTAACTCAAGTCAAATGACTTGAACGTTAATATAAATTTTATGTTTGCTCATGTTGCCAACTTTTCCCCCCGGATATAGAACTAACTTACCATCAGGTAAATTGCCTATTCATACCTTACCATACCTCCCCAACTATAAAATGCCATTTATTTTGATCAATTCCATTTTCCTAACGTTAATACATGAAAGTATTTTTTTTTTAAACAAGCAGTAGGAGTAATTTTCATAACTATCGACGCACATTGACATCCTCATAGAGGTTACACACACTCTCAATGGGCCAGATACTCACATACACAGCTCTTTACGCTGGTATCATGTAAGAGGTACCTCCCTGTTCGTGCCTGCCCAATGCGGCTGCAATGAATGGCACTACCTCTCACTAATATAGGTTGTACTTAAAAATATCATGCTATTTCATAAGTATCTCTCCCGTATATTAATTCACAAAAGCACGTACATCTAGCCTACACGTAGATATTTCATTTCGTTCTTGCCCCTTTACCCTTGTCTACTTGATGTATTGTTGAGAGCTAAATGAAATACATGACTTTATTTACTTTTTATTTTGCGAACACCGCACGTAGCGGACGGCCGAATTTTCTAAACGCCCAACCATTTTCATGCCAATTAGTCATTGACTATCATTTTCATGCCAATTAGTCATTGAATATCATTGATTAATCATTTGGACGAGAATGTGAAATTCGTGATTGCTTCAGCGATCGCAACGATAGCTTTAATAAAAATGTACTTGGATATATAAGAGAGGAACGAACGGTCTTTGGAGGTCGATGGCCCCTTTTTTCTCGAACTTTCGTCTGTCTGTCTGGTTGGTAGTTTAATGTCAATATATTTTCATATTAAGCTTAGATTCCAAAATATAAACGAAATAGTCACACATACTAAGTCACCCCTTTTTTTTGGTAACGCAGAGGAATACCTTTACGTACGCTACTCAGGAGCCCGGGTGGCTCAACCGGTTACAGTGTCGGGCTCGACAATTAGGTTGCCCCTAATGAATAACACCACTGCGGGTGCCTTCAGCCATTATAATTGGAGGTTTCCGTATCTTCAAGCAATAGGGTCTCTCCAGCGACAGGCTGGCCTCGGCGAAAAGGCCAGTTTTCTCCTCCCTGAGGACTGTCCGACCGCCTCTCAACGGCCTCAACTTCGTCGTCAGAACCGTTCAATAGATTCAAGTTACCACACTGATCCCCTAGGCCCACAGGAGCATGCCACCGATTTGTCCGATTTGTGATGATTCGGACAAATCCCGCCGGTCATCCTGTTCCACGCCTCCATCTGCTAATTCAGAGGGACGTGTGGAGGACCTACTGAACTGCTCTTTGTCTGGCCTCTCTTCCAGGCCCGTCTGGTATGGGTACATTCTCCGGTATTGCCTTGAGATCACAGATGCACGCAAGCCTCTCAACCACACAGGAGGAGGAGGGGCAGCATCTTCGAGGGGGACAAATAATAAACCTGTGTTATGAATACTTAAGTATGTATATAAGTATAAATATACCTCTTATATATTATAGAACCTTGGTCGCATTATGTATTATATAAGGCAAAAGTACATACCCAGTCCTGCAAGTCAAGTTGGGCTGCAATACTGCATCACTATCTCGAATACAGCAGACGAATAACAATGAAATAATCAAGGCACGTAAATATTCAAGCTTATTTGCGCTAGCCGTCCTTGCGCTTTAAGTGATAAACAGAGGCACAAAGGGATTCAATTTAAATCCTCCTAGAAATCCTATTATCGCTGAGGTGTCGAGGACTAAGTAACCGTAGCATCTTGCCTCGAAACAGAGGCAATAAATTAAACAAATCCGATTTCCACGTGAGAACTCGCTGCTTCCCCCGATCGCGTCTGTACACAAAATGGCGAATTTGTCACTGTAACTCACAATTCTAAATTGAATTCATCTTAAACGGAAGGGATAAAAGGATAATCATTTGTTGTTTGGTGATGAATTTGCGAATTCGAATTCGGCTCTGCCTTTTGTCTCACCCGTATTATATACGCTTGTTTAAATAGTTGTTAGCGAAGTGATCGGTGTTGTGCTAAAGTTGTCGTAACGCCCATTTGGAATTGAACAGATGATGATTTTTACTCCAGCGTCATTGTTGTATTCTAATTTGATTATCTAATAGCAAGAGTATATGTTATTGGGTAGTAGTTAATAGTTAAATATTATAATCAGCTTTTACGCAATCTCTTGCTGAACAGCCAGTAACATAGAACCAGAAATGTGTAAGGACCGTGACTTGAAGCCCTTTGGACTCTCTGCCTACCCTCTTAAGGAACCGGCTGAGAGGAGAACTGTGAAGATACTGTTTTTGATTGCTGAACATAGGCTCCTCTCAAAGCAAATTGACAAGAAATAATTCAATTCTCACATCAAAAGGGATGAAGTTAGAACGGCTATAGGAAAATAAATTTTTTAATCATTAAAAGAATAACCTTTGGTAAACAAAAGAAAAGAGTCCATGTTCAAGTATAAAAGTAGAATTCTCTACATTCGAAACTTTTACAAAATAGATAGTTTGTTAATAAAAATATTCTAAATTGATTTTTATCGTCATAGAGTTTTAATAAAAAAAAATCTCCTTGGAAGTAGAACCAATGAGCATTACCTCAAGAATCTATATATTATACTATGACAAGAAATTAATCGATATATCATAGATCAATTAATCGCTTGTTATAGTTTCTCCTTAATACTTACATTAATAAGTCGCGATGATGATATTGAACTCAGCACAACAACTTACTTAAAAATACAAGGTAGTGTTAGCGTGTCGGTTTCAGTAGCCATGTTAATCTAAGTAAGTTATCGCGTAAAGAGTGGTTGTTTGAGAAAATTGCTCAATCAAGAGGTGGTGGGGTCAGAGGCAAGCGTGACTTGCCTCGTAAACCACTTAATGCTAGTTTATTGATCTATTAGTTTTCGCTGCATGGATATTTCGCGATAAAAACTTTCGAACGTCAACGCTTTTAATTTACGGATGTCGTGTTTAATTACTTTTGTTTTTTACTGTGTTAATTTTGCTGTGACCTCGTTTGCAGCCTTTTAATCTTTGAAAATTTATTGCCAATTAGTATGGAGAATTATTGCCATGTTAATGCGTCGATGTTCTAATTTTAAAAAAGTTTCGCATGTAAAATTGCCAACGCATGCTTGCACTTTCTTAGCAAGAAAGGGCGTATTTACACGCCGTCGACAGCAGTAAGTGTTTCAGTAGGTATCTAGGGATAATCAGCAATTTTAAAGAATTAGTCAAGCCAACGAACATAACAAATCGAAAAATTTAAATAATTATTGTTTGCGTTAATGCGACGGTTAATTAATCCTATTAATATTATAAATACGACAGTTTGTATCTTCGTTTGTTTGTTTGTTATTCCTTCACGCAAAAACTGCTGAACCGATTTTCATGAAATTTGGCATACACATTGAGAGTAACTCGGTTTAACACATTGGATAGTTTTAATTCAGAAATCCCCTTTCTTATGGGATGCCATGGGATGATTTTCCACTGGTTCGAAATTTACGCAGGTGAAACAGCGGAGCGCAGCTAGTTATAAATAATTCTTCTGGTACTTTATTACTTGTGATATCATGACATTGAAATAAACCGCAATAAAATCACATACATATAGATTATAAAATAAAGTATTATCCATCTAGCACGCTGTGTTTAATGACAGAGGTCGGTACGTTATTTCAAATATCACAAAATAACGTAATAATAACCGAAATAACTATTTTGTTATTATTATAAAATAAAACAGAATATCACCACAAATAAGCTTTCAAAGATTAGTACATGGAGCAAGTTTTGCACTTAGGTAATTAAAATGGCCATGTAACAACCTAACACCGGCTTTTTATTAGTCCCAGTCGAGGCGAGGCCTCCTCTCGCATAATGAGAGCGATGGGGGCCTTAAGGCCCTCAGATATACATGTGTCTAATATAATTATTATGGTCGACTACAATGTACTATGATGTAGTGTAATCACAAACTACCCAGACTGTAATGTTTAAAAATAAATAAATATAAATTGAATCCTAATTCCTATTAATATTATAAATGCGAAAGTTTGTATGTTTGTTTGTTACTCCATCACGCAAAAGCTGCTGAACCGATTTTCATGAAATTATGGCACACATAGAGAGAGTAACATGGATTAACACATAGGATTTTTATGATTGATTTTTATCCCAAAAAATGCTCCTATGGGATGTCATGGGATGATTTTGCACAATATCCAAATTTAGGCGGGTGAAACCGCGGGGCGCAGCTACATTAAATATTACTATGCCTCTTATTTTATTTCCTGAAATATAATTTAGTCACAGAGTTAAATTATTCATTACTTTAAAAAAACTTTAACGCCGGTACTTAAATTAATTATTCAACGATTCTGTAACGAATCAAATCAATATAGGGAAAATAGCGCTAACTTTATAATATACTATTTCTTCTTCTTTTCTTCACTCGCTCGTCTCGAAATCTTAGAAACTATAACTGCTAAGTTTAATATTTAATGCTGTTTCTTTTTAGGACGTGGTTCCTCACAACGGCAGCATCTTGCTATTTGTTCAATAAACATATTTATCTACAATAATGTTGTAACATTCTACTTATATTTTCAATACTTGACTTATAATAACTACTGTTACAGCTCAGACAACAAAAAACTCAATTTAAGCAATTTGACATGATGTTATAATATCCAAATCGATATCGTAAAATCTCATTATAACACTGTGTGAGAGCGAGAGAAAGAGAGAGAGAGTGGTGAGAGAGCCTTATTTCAAAATCCTAACAGCGCGCGTTCGCTCCTGATTGGCCCTGCGCGCGCTACAGCTGCGCTCTCATTGGTTCAATGCCAGCTTGCAAAGGATTTGCGAGAAAGAGACAAAGCTCTACAAAAAAATGAAAGCAAAAATGAACGCCACAGACAACGAATAATCTACTGTTACTGGTTTTTAGTTGTAGCAGTACAAAATTGTGCTGAGTCAAGTTTATTTGGACATTCATAACGTTTATGCGATATAAGAAAAAACTAAAACCATCTTCAAAGACATTTTAATCATTAGAGCCATTTGAAAGCTCCGAGAACCAAGAATTGCAATAAATAAGACTGTTTGTATTGGCATTAAACGTCACATTATCACACCTGTTTTAGTAGAAATTTAAAAGTAAAGTCATGTGATTTTTTCACATTATATTTCAACATTAAAGCTAGTATATTATTAACATTGAATTATAAAAAGTATATATTTACGCGCCGCAATTTTTGCAATCAAATTAAAGTATTTAATAAAAATATTTATCTTCAAAGAACATTACATTTTAAATCGTCGGTCAAGTAGTCGTCGCCTCGTCGGTCAAACAGTCGTCGGTCCAACAACGAATGGGGCAATACGCGTGAATTTAATGTTTCGCAATGTTTGATTAATTGATTAATTGCATTAGTGAAGATAAAGTAGTGTATGCAACTGCATATAACACGGGAATTAAAACACCCTTCTATAAATCTTCTATAATCTTCTATAAAAATATAAAAATATAATATCATATAAATGACAGTTGCATAAACTACTATTATAGTACAACAATACAAAATACAAGTAACTAAATTATTTTAAATCTAGATATCAAAACAAAGATATATTTATTATTTGAGATTAACGCTCAATGATACGAGTACATACACTAGGCACGAGTGGGCTACTAACTTTTTGAAACAGTAACTTAATATAAAATAAGGTTATTCTTCATCGAGTTTATTTCCTACTCACTACAACAATACATAGAAAAATGTTTGTAATAAGTTTGGCCTTCGGTAATTCCATAATACGGGCACACCCAAGTCCTTCAGTAGTTCCGATTGGTGCCTCCACACAAGTTTAACGGTAAAAGAATTCCCTTCATCACCGCGAGTTACTTAGCAACTGCTAAGTTAAGTAATAAGCGAAGCCGGTTCTCCATAACAATTAAGGCACTCGGAAGTAATAAAAGTTCTCTTTTCGTACGTGATGTAGGGACTGACTCTTATGAACGTGCCCCGCATCGCTCACCTACGTTTTCCGTTTTCCTTTTCTATTTTCACTAAGTAAACTTATACGGAACGTTTTTCTTATTCATATTAGTATGTTCTTCGTATGTACTAGGGAATATGTTATTTACTTCGTAAGTTCTGTTCATATAAGTATTATCTGTAATCACCAATGATAGTATTTATATCATTGAAGACGACCAGGCTGGCGCAGTGGTACATGGCTGGGGTAAATGAAGCATGTTGCGCCAGGGGTCGTGGGTTCGAATCCCGCCTGGGTCATGTATGTTTATCTATGTATTATACGTATTTTTACAATAAAATCTTAAATATTAAAAATTTCTTAAATTTATAAAACATGTTAAATATATTTCCGTTGTCTAGTACCCGTAACACAAGTCCTTACGTTTCTTAGCACGGGGCTAGGCTAACGTGGTGTAATAAGTCAACAGATATAGGTATTATATTAGTGTCATTCGTACAGTTGAATAGTTGAAGAGTTTTTGGTAGGCTGGAAAAGACGGTAACTAAATTACTACATTAGTTCCAATCGCACCTTCAATAGACAGTGGGCTTAAAAGTATTTTATGTCTTCCCACGTTTTAAACTAACTACATACTAATTCGTTAGAAAATTATAATATATAATGTATAGCTTCCGCCCGCGGTTTCACCCATTTCGATCCCGTGAAAAATAGAAAATCATCCCATGGCATCACATAGGAAAAAAATCGGGATAAAAACTATCCTTTTCGTTAATCCAACTTACTGTCTATGTGTGTGCAAAATTTTTATGAATATCGGTTCAGCAGTTTTTGCCTGAAGGAGTAGCAAACAAACAAACAAAAATAATATTAGTATACTAACACATTTTTGTAAGAGATCGTTGCTGCATTGCAACCGAGTTCGGCCGGAACGACCATTGGGAGGTACTTCTCGCTTACACGATACCAGCGTAAAGTGACAGCTGCGCTTTCACTTTTCTTGCGGTGTGTAATTTTGTGGCCACGGAGGAGGGAGGAGGAAGGAGGGCAACGCATCTGTGTAACCGATTAAGATGCGGATGTCACGGGCGTCAATATTCACTAAAATAGCTCCGACTGGTCGTTTGCTATACGATACTACAATAAATTATTTAATATTTGTCTGCGTTTTTTATTAATAAGGTGATATTTAAATTACTCCATCTTTAACATTTCTACTGGCAGACAAGAGCTGTTCCTTGCCCACCAACTTGACTCTTTAAATCTCTACGGTACCTTCTGTTCGGTATTTCGTTCATATTGATGATATAAAATAAAAGTGAACTAAACTACATAAACTTTGGACCCAGTCCAATCAAACGCAGCGAAGTAATGTGTTTGATGTTTCGAAGGCAAACTGTAAGTTCGTAGCACTAGCGAATTCCCTCTACACGTAACAGAATATCGGAGTATTTCTTTCGACGGCCATGATTTGTTTCATTAATTATTCAGTCGGGTTACACACGAGCAAATGCTTACAAACTCTTATATATTTTGCCTCGTGTCTTCTTGTTGTGTTTGTTTATTTCGTGATACTGTTGTCTTTTTCTTTTTTGATATCGTGAACGTCTTTGCGCATTTTCACCAGTGTTTTTGGTATCAGATAGTTATAATGACTTGCATTAGAATCTGAACTTGCAATAGACTGAAATAGAATTTAATCGTAGGATAATCAAGGCACTTGAGCCACTGGGGGATCATCTAATAATGGTTCCTACCACTCAGCACATCCTTGCTTATTAGCACAGCTCTTTCTTTAACTTATCTTGTCCTGCTGGAGGGAGGAGGGGGTGAAGGGAGGAGGAGTAAAATAAAGTAACGCGTCTATATAACAATAATACGCATGTGCATTGGGCGTTGGAAGTTATCAAAAGTTTCCCTACTCGTTGTATAACTCTAATGATTTTGTAAAAGACAAGTCGTATTGACAATAATTTATTATTAATATTATTATTGCCAGCCTGGTGTGTCCCACTGCTGGGAAAAGGCCTCTCTACTCTCTTTTCACATATCTCTATCGAGTGCCATACTAACTCTGCTATACTCAATTTAAAATAATAATAATAAAAAAATACTTATCGTCAAATCGAAAAACACTTGCCTCGTCTTTTTCAGTAATTTCTTTTTATTCATCTGAAAGTAATTTACACGTAATTGCTGCTGAGCCTGCGAATTGCTAATCTGAACTCTAAGTAATCCACTTGCGAAGCCCGAGAGCCGATTATATAGCCGATTAAGGTTTTTCGGTCACATAAATATTTATGTGGGTCATTCTCTAAGGCAAAAAAAATCGTTCAAGCTACATTGAAAATATTTCCAGCTTAGTCCTAATTAGATCTTAGCTAGAGCTAAGATGTAAATAGTCTATGAAACTGAAACGAAAATTTCAATTCTAGACTGATAAATCCTAAAATAATATACATAATATATTATATGAAAGTGTATAAGTACGTAATTTTATTAATCTTCCATCGAAAATGTATTACATGAAATAAGTTATTTAGAATTGTTATGCAGATGCTCTCCATCGCCCCAACGAGCCACCGGCTCCTCATCAAGCGCACGAAACGGGTCAGCAGAAAAGTGGTATCAGTTGAGTGAGAGGTACCTCCGCAGTCGCGCCGGCCCAATAATATTTAGGCACTGTATATTTTCTGGAATAACATAGAAATACCATTTTTCTTAAAATAATTTTTCTAAAAACTAACACGGTTGATCCGTTGGACACAGCTACATCTTTCAAATCTAAGTTCAATCGGCTTCGTATAAATAATTTGCATGAATGTGTAAGCAAAATTTACAGTTTAATAATAAACATACATGTTAAAACAAGCTCCATTTAAAGTTACGTTTGCTTCACATCTATCGTGTTGATGTCCTGTCTATATAATTTAAATTGCAAAAAATGCACCATTAATCCATTCTAAGGAACACATCCGAATACGTCCGAATTCCAACTCAATAGTATAACTTCATTATTTAAAATTTACATTTCCACCGGCTCCAAATAGAGACAGACTCGAATAAAAAAGATACCTGATTACACCCAGTTTGCATTTTATACGGCGTCTGCGGCGAGCGCTCTTCAGACATCTGGGAGATGTGCAAAAAAAGGAGTCGTCACATCCGTCGAGCACGAGATACGATCCACCTCTCCAGTGGCCAGTGAACCCGCGCTTCATATTGAATATCATTAGTACTGTACGAAATTATAACATTTTTGGAAACGGTGGATTTAATTTTGTTGCTTGTGATTTTATGCGAAGCAGTACAGTGCATGCTGAATCCAGACGAACGATTGTAGATAGTCACTGTTCCTGCAGGTTAAAGTTTTCTTGGTCCTTTAGGTTGGAGCCATAACCTTTGGACCTCTCCAGTGGCCAGTGAACCCACGCATCGCAATCCATATTGATATCATTAGGACTTTGATGCGCAATTATAATATTATTGAGAGCGGTGGATTTTATTTATAAGAGTTGCTTGTGGTTTTAGGCGGAGCATCTTTGCTGTGTTGAATCGTGACGAATTGAATCGACGACGCAAGTTGTGGGTTTCCTGTGCGTCTTTGAGGCTTGGGTTGAAAGAGAGCAACGCAACTGCGTAACCTCTGGATATGTGGATGTATACCTATACCTACATATTGCTGCCAGTGATATTAATCCGCTTTTCCTTCTCGTACCTGCTCGCATTATATGCCTAAATTGCTGTAAAATATTCCTACAATAATCTATAATAGTTAGTTTGGCCGTTGGACCAAAATCAGAAAAGATACTCGAATCGCTGGCTTTGTATTCAATTCCGGCTCGGCTGAAAAATCAAATTTAATTTTGTACCGCGATAAACGTTAAAAATTGCTAGGAAACCTGAATGTCCGACAAGATTAAAAATCTTCAAGTCATGTGAAGTTCAAGTTCAAGTTTCAAGGTTGAAGGGAGAAGGGACCCGTGCAACAGAGGAATTTAAATATAATATAAATTTTGAAATACGACTTGGCCTACCACCACTACCACTCTTAAGTCTCCTGCATCGAGAGCGACTGTTCATAACCCTTTCGTAAAATTATTATTGAAATCCGAGGGAAAAAGATATAACTGTCTCGAGACAAGCGAATCGAATCGTTGATCAATGTGTATCCGATCGGCTTGATTCTCTGGCGTAACGGAGAGATGTAGGCTCGCTCTGCATTTTCTACCGTATTTACAACGGGGAGTGTTCCGAGGAGTTGTTCGGGTTAATACCCGCAGCGAAGTT
>LUGF01013001.1:376247-387066 GCA_001625245.1 Calycopis cecrops
GGATTACCATATCAAAGAACAGGATCCCATGTTCGACGTCAATCTACTGGAACATTTGTTGAGCTCAAAGGTGTAAGCTAAGTGTAAAGCCTTTTTGAATCACTCTGATATTTCTTACAACGATTTCTCTACTATAATTTGTTTCAACTAATTGCGAATGTTTTATGATTTAATTTTGTTGTTGTGTGCTCGGAAGTTTTGAAACGTGTGCGAAGCAGCATTGATTTGTAAAATATCGTTTTTATATTTTTGTTACAGTATACGCAAACGAACAATCGGAGCCATTTTTATGACTACTGACGCCGATAGACATCCGCATAGAGATTATACAGATGTGTTGCCCTCTTTCCTTCTCCCTCCATGGGCCATTTACTAAAATCATTATAAGGTCTAGATGTTACTACAGTTATCTCTGACTAAGTAAGGCTCCGACGGTTTGTCTGTCTCAGTGAACTACAAAAAATATCATTTCTAAAAATTATTTCAAGCTCTTAATTTATGAAAAATAAAAGGTTCCAAATATGTAAATGGTGCTTTAAAATTTGTTTTAAATATTTGGTTTTTAATTTTGATTCACAAAACTATAATATTACGTATTATTTATTATGTAGTAAGCCAAAAAGGAAATATTTGTATAACACGAAAACATGAAAAATCACCAACACTCCCACAACATTATGATTACCACAGAGCTCCCTACGGAAGCGAATGGGGAATCAACATCCTCTTGTGCTGATACGCGCGATGTAACATATTAATATTGTATCCTGAGGCTGCTGTGGGCAGCAATACGAGCTCTCTCCGCTGTAATAATCTCCGAGGATTAAGCGAATCACATGTTCTCGTAATCGTTGGTTTGGTTTCGAGTGCGTTAGACGGCTTACTGCCGTTACGCATTGGATGGTGGACGCAATGGAACGGTTGGTATCCCTTAAAGCTATAGTCACATTATGTATTTTATTTTTTTTCGATATAGGAGGGCAAACGAGCAGCCGGAGCCATTTTCATGACTACCGACGCCCACAAACATCCGCATAGAGGCTACACAGATGCGCTGCCTTCCTTTCTCCTCCCACCTCCATGGGCCACCGGCTACTTACACACCGCACGAAACGCGACAGCACACAGCTGTCACTTTACGCCAGTCTCGTGTAAGCGAGAGGTACCTCCCCGGTCGTGCCGGCCCAATTCGACTGCATGCAAGCATGCAGTGTGGCGAAACCTCTTACCAATGTGTTATACAGCTTGGCTAAACCGCCTTGGTTCGATTATGCATTGTTTCATATTTTATCAACAGTATATAGCAGTACGAGGTAGTGCCATCCGCAAGACTCAAGCCGGTGTTTTGGGCAGTAATAGGAGTTCTCTCCGCTGTAATAATCTCCGAGGATTAAGCGAATCACATGTTCTCGTAACCGTTGGCTTGCATCCGTCTGTGAATGTGTTCAAATTTTTGGAGTAAGCCGTCTAGGCTTACCTACTGCTAAAATTTGAACGCATTGGATGTGGGGTTGGTAGCCCTTAAAACCATAGTGATATTATGAAAGAAAGAAAGAAAGAAAAGTTTTTATTCAAAATAGAATTACAAGAATTACGTTTTGAACGTCAACAATTAAATCTACCACGGGTTCAACCCTAGCTCTGTCCTGAGAAGAACCGGCGAAACAAACTCAGTTGTAAAATTCAAAAATATAAAAATACTAGTACATTTGCATGTGATATAATACAATGCAATTTATAAATGTACAATAATTATGGTACAGAAACAGCCTGGGAGGAGGGTACTAATCCCAAGATGTGGTATCTGTCATAAAATCTGTTACCTTATAGTAAGCCTTACCACACAAACGCTCTTTAACAACTTTTTTAAATTTATTAATCGAAAGTTTTTGGACGTTTTCTGGGATACTATTGTAGAGGCGTATGCATTGCCCCCGAAAGGAATTCTTTACTTTACCTACTAAGTCTGTGAAATGGTATGTCTAATTTATGCCTGTTTCTCGTATTTATGTTATGATTATCATTTTATTATGTATTATATAGCTTGGCTAAAGGGCCATGGTACGATTATTATTCTATGCGATATATCAGCAGAGTATGCTAATCTTTTTTAGACAATTTAAACTTGTAAGTCAGAAAACAGAATGCAAACTGCAGAGCTGTTAACTTACAACTGCAGAGTAATAATGGCTACCAAGTATCGTCCATGCGATGCTCGAGAGTGACGAGCCCTGGGCGACACTGTCTGCCTTTTGTGAGGATGGCTGCGGTATCGAGTGGAAGTGACGGACGTCCGACGAGAAAAACACTCTATTTACAGCATCCCTTATCATTAAATACCTGGAGACTCAGGCTGGACCGGTAAAGACTGCGATTTCGTTGGGTTTACTTTAAGTACTGGGAAGATCACTTGCTCAGGTCGGTTCTTAGTCCACGAGTAGCCAGGCACTAGTACCCTCGACGTCCTGCTGCTCAGATCCGGGTCGCTCCAGGTCCAGATCGCCAGCACCAAGATGGCTTAAGGCCTGTGGCGGTTTTTATTTTATGGTATATGGGGCCAAACGAGCAGTCGGAGCCATTTTCATGGTTACCGACGGCCATAGACATAGAAACTATACAAATGCGCTGGCCTCCTTTCTCCTCCCACCTGCATGGGCCACCGGCTGCTAACACATCGCACGAAACGCGACAGCACAGCCGTCACCTTACGCCGGTCTCATGTAAGCGAGAGGTACCTCCCCGGTCGTGGCGACCCAATTCAGCTGCATGCAAGCATGCAATGTGGTACTAACTCTTACTTTACTGGTTTTTAGCTGCACAAGCACAAAATTGTTCTGAGTCAAGTTTATTTGGACTTTCATAAACGTTTTTGCGATATAAGAAAAAACTAAAACCATCTTCAAAGACATTTTAATCATTAGAGCCATTTCAAAGCTCCGAGAACCAAGAATTGCAATAAATAAGACTGTTTGTATTGGCATTAAACGTCACATTATCACAAGACTGTGACTGCTTAAGGATTAAGTCTCCAGTGTCTTACCCTTTACGGAGCAAGTATAAAACTAGATTAGCAGTTCTACGTTGAAGACAGTACAATTATGTTGTCGTATACATGTCTTGCGAAGGTAACGTTAGATTGATCATGAATGGAGAGCGCTTGAAAGCCGTCGTTGGATCTATATACAAATGGATCTTTTTAATCTAAAGCTTACACAAGTGAATACAACATCCATTAGTACGTTTTTAGCTTACTGGTTTTAAATAAATACTTTCTCTTCGTTTATGTAATTTTTTTCGAAAATACCGCAAACTTCTAACGTTACCACTTCGACGTCCCTAAGTTCACAACTAGATTCTTACCGCTCACAAGAGTAACATTATGGAATCACCAGGTATTCCCGAAACGACACCACTTAGGGTTCTTCAAGAACTGGAAAATCTCGTAATTTACAGATATCAGTAAGGGCAATGGTAATTCTTCAATAGATTAAAGAAAACTACACTCCGCATGAAATCCGACAATATCACTTTTCGGTGGTATATTCGGCTGCACAGCAACTATAACACAATCTCTTACTTGTTTATTGAGCGTGTACATCTCATAAACTACTGATCCGGCTTAAAAGATTATTAAAATGTTAGTCAGCCCATTTATCAAAGATACGTACGTAAGTGGTGCAAGGCGTTAATTGTTAGCTTACAATAATGATCTAAATAAAATTCTACTATAAGTAATACATAATATTATATTTCTATAAATATAAAACATATTACTACCTACCACTTTAATTAAAGAACACTATTTCGCTTTTATAAGCACACAAATGGAGCATTTAACAAATGCACTTAAAGTTGAGTAATATAAAAGCCATTATGTCAATTTTATTGTCTTGATAAAGGTGAAAAAAGACGAGAGAATTTGTATTCATAAGAACAGTGAGTTGTGAGCTAAATTTCGGGATATTGGGGGCCCCTCGGCCCTCCCCTCAGGTAATCGACTGACAAATGTCTCAGATATTTTATCAACTTCATTTCGTGGATGCCACAAGTAATATGGAATCCTTTATTTTTACGTGGAATATTTCTTTATGGCGTTCTGTTTTCCGAAATGTTCGTGGCTCAAAAACTTAATAGTTTTATATGAGTAATCAATAACTAAATAGCTAACTTAGAAAACAATTATAGCTAGAACTATAAAAGGCTAGTAACTAACTTAATTATTATATCACTTACTTCAACAGTGATTAAAACTTAGGCTCACATCTGTACCTAAGAAGATCAGAAAGGAATCGCAGATTGGAAGTTACTACGATTATGACATGTTTTTTATTTTAATATAAAAAATTAAATAGTGTCGGTTGGTCAGCTCCTATATGCGACTATATTTTAGCCCCTAAGAACGAATATGATTCCAAAGTGGAAATTGCGCTAGAGACATAAGCGCTGTTAGCGAGGTAAAGCGCGACGCCCGACGGCTACTGTTTCACACTATTTAACTCATATATTCTTCATACCACATGTATCGTTTCATAGGGAGCTCGAAAAAAGTCTGTGCAACTAGAGGGTTCTATCAACTTCGTTACCCACGAGTGGTTCTTCTGAAATATCTCACTGATTGCGTTTGACATTCAAGTCTATCTCTGCGTCTAAGAAATACCTAATATCAACTAACTCCGCAACCGATAACGCACTTTACAAGATAAAGTTTAAAGTCCAACATCCCCTACGTCGGGTCTGATGCAATAATACGAACCCCATTTAGAATCCACCACCCTATACCAAAGAGCGTGGTTTGAATTTTTATGAAGAATTCTCATTTTCTTACCGTACCTCGACAATAAGGTGTAAAATTAGGAGAAGTATTAGTCTCCCTTGGCGCAAGGCGTGCCTGGGTTGTACAATGTAGCAGCTTAGTGCACGAAAATATTATATTTGTCTTGTAAAGTTTAGTCATCATCAGCTATTCCTTCCCCAGTCTTTCCATTGTTGGATGTAATACGCCCAGACGCTGTTGCTTAACCATCTCTTCATGCCGGCGTTATGTAGTCTAGAAGTACCTCCACGTTGGCACCCTGATTTAGGGGGTATCCTAACATTTGAGATGTAGGTAGGTACATACAAAACTGATTTGAATTTTCACCCCATCTCCTATGTAGTCAACGTTCAACGATCTAAAAAAATACAGTCTTTGTTAAAACTTTAAACATAACCCATATCAGTGTGTTACCACGTCAGTGAATTCAGTACTTACGAAATGCTCAACTCATGCCCTTCCCATTAAATATACATTTAATATGATTAAAAAAATTATTTCTTTATAAAGGACAATGGTGAGTCCCCACTACACCCCATACAATCTTTTGTTGACTATTTTTATTAGCGTCTACAGATGAAAAAAAAATTAAATATAGAGATTCTTTATTATTTTTTTCTTACCTACTAGAATTATACGAACAAAGTTTTTCAAATTATTTTTGTTTGAAGTTTTATAGTGACATTAATCAAACAGTTAATCAAATTAAAAACATTAATAAATAAGACTTTTAGACTACAATAAATGATTAAATATCCAGAACTAATGTAAACTAACCGCTTGTAGTACATAGCTAGCAGGAGCAACACAAAAAGTTGAAGCAAAATAATATAATAGCAAAATAATATTATAATATATTACGCCCAAAACACTTGCGAGTCACAGCACAAAAAATGTGATTGACAATACATATTATGTGTTACCGTCAGAACAGATCAGGGATGCATTCCAATTTGCACTGCGAGTACCTACTGCTCAAAAGTCTTAATTAAATAATGGATGTCATGCCTTATTCTGCTCGCAATATACGTTCGGAACAAAATAAGTATAATTAATTGCGTAATCAATAAAATTATATAATATGATTCAAGATATGTTAGTAACTAGCCAGTGCCCGCGACGTCGTCGTACGTTCGCGTAGCGTAGTAGGTATTATTATAATCAAGTGATTTGTTATTGTTTGGTTGCAGTGTGCCGAATTTCCGATTTCCCGTAGGAATAAGTGATTTTACCGTAGTAAAAAGTGTGTTTGATTTTTTCGGTAAATAAAAAAAAATATGATATATCTTTAAAGTAAATATTTTAATGTTTCTATTTATTTAATCCTTTATGACCGTAAATAATCTTGAGTCTAACGAGATTTAAGATTAACTCAAGTAAATATTTTTCATCTTCAAAAGCCTTTAGGGCTAGTTGTTAAATCCTTTTTAATAAAATTCTTGTTATATATCAACTAAAAATATAGCTTAATAACAGTAGAGATACGAAAATAAACGGTTAAATGTTTATTTTGATACGTCCACTTTTTTATAAAAAGGTCCCATGCTACCATGCAGCAGAATTGGGCCGACACTACCAGAGAGCGAAAGCGAGACCCGCTTACATGATGACACCGTAAAATGTCGCTATCCTCCTCTACACTATTAGAGTAGAGAAGGACAACGCATCTGCACAATCATGCGGATGTCTGTTGGCGTCGATAGTCAAAAAAATCATCCATTATGGCCTGCGCAGAGGGATTTTTCTACGGGGACTTTTTTGTCCGCTAAAATAGAACGCTTACTAATGTATCGAGTAACGCAAGCGAGAGATTATAAGTACGCGGTACTTTACATACATTTTCATTAGTAGGCTATAAAGCTTATAAAGTTTTTTTTTATTTTAAAAAATATATTAGAATGAAAATGTTTAAAAACAATAACAAAATACCAAGGAACAAACCAAAATCCGAATAACAAAAACAAACAACTTTCGGTGCAAATATCGTCCTTACGCTAAGCCAACTAAACTACACAGCTTAAGGCAAATTTTTATATAAGATGCGACAAATATAAGATGGGTGCGGGAAACAAAAACATTTTTCTTGTAACCCCGTGTTTGCTGGCAAGTGTTTACCCACCGGGTCCCAGCTGTTATTCGGTATAAGCCTCCCTTATTAGGGGTACTATATGTTCGCAAAAAACATTGTAGAAAAATGTGTTGCTTCAATGCAGGTATCATTGTTGAGATTCTTGCTTTAGTATGTTAAGTCTCTTTAGGACGAAATATGACATATTACGAAATCAGTTGTACTTAAACAATGAATTCCTATAAGTTCTCATTCGATCCATTATAGATGGAAAAACAACATAAGATATGCTCACATTTAATGTATTGATTCTTACACTGTTACTTGCTACATTGTACTTGGTATAGGTTTATACGAGGTTACCGTATAAGGACGAGGGTACATTTACATATTACCTTTATGAATTCCCTAGACTCTATCATACAGTATACATAAACAATAAGTATATTAAGCCGGGTCGTAAGTAACAGCGGATCCCAGCAAAGAGCCTATTTTAATAATAATTTATTGACTGTTATAATGGTATGCTTTATGAAGACTGTAAATTAGAAAACAATATATTTTAGAAGTTATTACTTCTAAGTTTTAACACAATTCATACGTTAGACGATCTTGCTTCTAGCCGCATTTCGGCTACCACAACCATCTATATAGAAACTAGCCAATCGTTCGGATAAACAGAAGTGCACTCTCTATTCCCTCATTTCCTATTTTAATGGGACGGCTGCCCGGCATGACCGAACTGAGAAATTAGGGATAGGCAAGCTTAACGTGCTTTCCTAGGTATTTATATCTTCAATAAAATGACTCCGGACTATTATTAAAATTTAAAAACCCAACAACACTTTCTTGATACGATCCAGAACTCGGAACAAGAGTCACATCTGTGATTAATTTGCTTACTGCTCGGATAGTGGCTAGTCAACCAAATAGATGAACTTATCGTTGTTAAAAATGCTATTATAAAAATATGTTCAATTTTATATGATACCACAACCTTATCGTTTCTGTAAGACTACATAATTTTAATTATGGAAGTGCATTGCCGAACCGAAAAGTTTGCTAATTTAAATCACTATAATACTATTACTTAAAAGAGGCGTTTTCTTTATTACTTGTGTGTATATTAACAAAAATGAAATTAAATATTCTTAAATTGTGTTTTTGTTTGAATTTTGAACAAAACTCAATTTGATAAAGAAAACGAAAATAAGTTACAAAGTACTTAGGAATGTTTTTATTACTTATTAAGTAGACTTTTATTCCAAAATCATAAAACAATAAGGGCAGAAAATATATAAAATATTAAGTTGTCCGCCAATCTGTGCAGATATTAAATATAATCCGTGTCGAACGTAATATCGAAGACATATTAATGTTTCTATATCCGGTACGACGGAGGATAGTAAAAAAAAATGGAGAATATATTTTACATCTGGTCAGGTGTTGTGGAAATCCTTAGGGAAATCTAACTTTCCCGGAGGCGCAGACAGCAATCGATTCTATTCAAATTTATGGCAGAGAATAATGGTTTGAAAATTTATATAGAGCAGACTTTAAAACGGAAACTTCTATTGGTTTAGCGTAAGAAGCTATTGTCGCCGGCGAACCTTTCAAGTTTTTTTATAGTAGAAGAGGACAAACGAGCATTCTTTTTTTATGTTATAGGGGGGCAAACGAGCAGTCAAATCCATTTTCATGACTACCGACGTCCATCGACTTACGCATAGAGGCTATACAGATGCACTGTCCTTCTTTCCACTCTCAGGGGCAAATCGGTTGCTGCTGCTTGTTTGCCCATTTATACTATAACAAAAGAGACACAATTTTTCTCAATATTTTTTTCACGCTACTTAAATCGTTATTTAAGAAACAACCACCAATTATCTGTGTAAAATACTATGTTATGAAAGAAGTAATACATATTTTATAACATTCAACATCTAAATGTAAATGAAAGGAAAACATTTACATCTTTATGTAAGTTCGACCACAAAGCACAAGCCAATGTATAGACATTCTCATTTCTTATGCATAATATATTATACTATGTATATAAAGCTATTATGTATTATCGGTATTTTTTTTTTTTATGGTATAGGAGGGCAAACGAGCAGTTGTAGCCATTTTCATGACTACCGACGCCCATAGACATCTGCATAGACTACAGATGCGCTGCCCCCCTTTCTCCTCCCACCTCCGTGGACCACCGGCTACTTACACACCGCACGAAACGCGACAGCACAGCTGTCACTTCACGCCGGTCTCGTGTAAGCGAGAGGTACCTCCCAGGTCGTGCCGGCCCAATTCGGCTGCATGCAAGCATGCAGCGTGGCACTACCTCTCGGTATGATTCCTATCTATTTTTACTTCTGCAAATTTTATATTTACATATTTTATGTAAATGTTATTTGCATAATCATTGCTTAATAGATCTTGTTTATAAAGATGGAACCATGTTTTTGGATTATTATAGAAATATTCACAATATTGTATTGCAAATACTAAACACCCAAGTACTGGTAACTATTTATTTAAATAGCCTTTGCAAAGGATTAAAGAGTATTTAGGAATATTGGCAATATAAATTTAAATAAGCGGTGTCTCAGAAGCAAGACCGAAATATTTAGAAAAACAATATAAAAAACTCATTTGATGAAAATATACTTTGTATTAAACGAAAACGCTGCTTAAAACATCTGTCCTAGATGAAAATAGTACGATGTGTTTCTACATAACATACATATATATCCAACTTCTGTTCAAACTTCATCTCAATCATTTACCTATATCCGCTCATTTAATAGTCAACTAGATACTGTATTTTTTTTGTACTGTTCGTCCTTACAGACAGGCAATACGAGGAGAAGAGGCAGTATGGTCTCATGATCCTTCATGAGACCATACCACCTCTTCTTCAGTAATTTATTTAGTATTTCATTGCTTTGTCTCATTTCATGGATTTTGTTAAAAGTAAGTTTCTTTTCAAAAAAACATCATTGTCTAGATACCTACTGTTAAATGTTTGCTCTCAGTGTGCCATAATCGTAAAAAACCATCCCCACCCAAATGAATGAAAGATGGATATGTTTATAGTCAAAGTTAAATTATAATCTGTAAACGTTAATGAAATCTAACTCTGGTTCGATTTAAGCTCTGACCCTAGAAGATTCTCATTAGCATACAAAGAAATTATAACTACAAATATCAACATGTTTTCTGAAAGTAAATAGTTATCTAATATATAAAAAAACTCAAAGGTGACACAGTGATCTATCAAAGCAGAGCCCAAACCACTGGACGGATCGGGCTGAAATTTGGCATGCAAGCAGGTGTTATAACGTAGAAAATAAAAAAAATAAAAATAGCCTTTATTCCTACTTAACCTTACATGACTATACTTAACATAACAATAATAATGAAGTAACTAATTATTGTGTTTAGTAGTCGCCTCTGCGGCGTAGGCCTCTCCCAAACCTTTCCATGTCTCTCTATCCCGAGCTTCTCGCATCCAAAGGGACCCACATTTTTGGTGAAAAATATCTCTCCATCGTATTCTTGGTCTTCCCTTCTTCCTTTTCCTATCCCTAGGTATCCATTCTGTTAGGCGCTTTGTCCATCTATTTTCTACCATCCTACAAATATGTCCTGCCCAGTGCCATTTGAGTAATCTTAGTCTTAACCTAGCGTCTGTAATTTTAGTTTTTCTTCTTATGACATCGTTACAAATTTTATCAGATAGCTTTATCCCTAGCATGCTTCGCTCCATTTTACGCTGACATATTGCTATTCTTTCTTCGTCTTCTAACCTTAAGGACCACGTCTGGCAGCCGTATGTTAGGCATGGTAAGATTGCTGTTTCGTATAGTTTTCTTTTTGTACAGATGTTGATCGCGTTATTTTTCATAATTTCTTTTAATCCCCAATATTTCTTCCAG
>LUGF01013001.1:390020-404544 GCA_001625245.1 Calycopis cecrops
CCACACCCAGGTTCCATGGCAGTGCGTAAACGCATTTCCCCGGGAAAAAAAAATGTTATTAAAGAAGTAATACATATTTTAAAATTCAATATCTAAATGTAAATGAAAAGATACATTTACATCTTTATGTAAGTTCGTCCACAAAGCACACGCCAATGCATAGACATTCTCATTTCTCATGCATAATATGTACTATGTATATAAAGCTATTATGTATTATCGGTATGATACCTATCTATTTCTACTTTTGCAAATTTTACATTTACATATTTTATGTAAATGTTATTTGCATAATCATTGCTTATGAGATCTTGTATAAAAATATGGAACCATGTTTTTGGATTAATGTAGAAATATCCACAATATTGTATTGCAAATACTAAGCACGCAAGTACTGGTAACTATTTTTTTTAAATAGCCTTTGCAGAGGATTAAAAAGTATTTAGGAATATCGGCAATATAAACTTAAATAAGCGGCGTTTTAAAAGAAAGACCATAATATTTTGAAAAACAATATAAAAAAACTCATTTGACGAAAAAATACTTTGTATTAAAAGAAAACGCTGCTTAAAACATCTGTCATAGATGAAAATAGGCCGATGATATAAATATAAATAAATAAAAATAAATATCTGTGGACTTTCCACACCACGTTAGCCTAGCCCCGTGCTAAGTACCGTAAGGACTTGTGTTACGGGTACTAGACAACTGAATATATTTAATATGTTTTTATAAATTTAAGAAATTTTATATATTTAAGATTTTTATTATAGAAATACATATAATACATAGATAAACATCCATGACCTAGGCGGGATTCGAACCCGCGACCCCTGGCGCAACATGCTTCGCTTATCCGAGCCCTGTACCACTGCGCCAGCCGGTCGTCAAATGATGTTGGAGGTGTCTCTACATACTATACATATTATATATATCCAACTTCTGTTCAAACTTCATCTCAATCATTTCCACCTGTTCATTTAATAGTCAACTAGATACTGTATTTTTTTTGCATTGTTCGTCCTTACGGACAGGCAATCAAAAAGAAGAGGCGGTATGGTCTCATGATCCATCTTCAGTCATTTATTTAGTATTTCATTACATTGTCTCATTTCATGGATTTTGTTATAAGTAAACGTTTTTTTCTAAAATCAATCTCTAGATACCTACTGTAAAATGTTCGTTCTCAGTGTGCCATAATCGTAAAAAATGATCTTCACCCTAATGAATGAAAGATGGATATGTTTTTAGTCAAAGTTAAATTACAATCGGTGAACGTTAATTAAATCTAACTCTGGGATTGAAGCTCTGACCCGAAAAGATTCTCATTAGCATACCAAAAAATTATAACTTCAAATATCAACATGTTTTCTTAAAGTAAGTTATTATCTAATATTTAAAAAACTCAAAGGTGACGACATAGTGATCTTTCAACGCACAGCCCAAACCACTGGACGGATCGGGCTGAAATTTGGCATGCAAGTATAATTATTATGACATAGGCATCCGTTTTTTTAGATATTCAACCCCTAAGGGGGTGAAATAGGGTGTAGAAGTTTATATGAATTACTTAGAAATTAAGCCCGCGGGGCAAAATTAGTTATATTATATAATTTTTTCAATTAACTTATATAATGTAATAACTAAAATGTAAATTAACACAACAGATTAATAATGTAACTTTAAGTTATAAGAATAATTATTATGATTATTTATATTATTATGATTATTATGATGTAAACAGATAAAATAAATTTATTTTTTGCTTTCCATTTTATTTTTTTCTTTATTTATCAGCTCTATATAGATACACATGAAACCCTATCAATGGCTGTCTGCTACTGGCAGGCTAGGCGTCGACTTCCCTCAAAATTCTCAGCCTTATTTTATTGCCTCATGACCAAGATTAAATTTTTATTTTCAGCTTCGCTTGAATAAAATTCAAATATTTTATGGCAGTGTTTGAGTTTCCAGACAGTATCTTTAACCAATGTTGTTTAACCTTGTTCTAAAATACTTTCTCATTGTTCACTTCTATCCATAGATTCTAGATCTATCGACATTTATTAATTTTAAGCTGTAGTAAATTATTTTCGCATAGTATTTGTGTTACTACAAAAAATATATAAGTGCCACAAACATTTCTGACCCGGTCGTGGCGGCGCTCTTCTGACAAGAGTGACAAGTCTTGTCTTATTAAGTATTGTCATTAAATGATATATTCCGATTTTTAGGGTAAAAATAATGTCCGATGCAGGAAGTAATTGAAATTTTGGCATCACAATACTAAAATCATGACAACTATTATTTTATTAGTTATTTAGAAATAAAAGAATGTAGTATTATATTTTAATGTTGTAATTATGATCGTGTAAAAAATCAAATTTACAAACAATCAACAATTTTACTTTATTCATTTATTAATGGCGCTTGGAGACGTTTCTCTTCTTGCATAAAAGAAAAGACTTTAAAAATATGTTCTCCCATCCCTTTAGGGTAAACGAGTTTTGTGCGTCGCTCCACTAATAAAACTGACAACAGATTGTCATTTCAAAATGACGGCTTTAGTTCCAGTCTTGGCCACCGGGTCAGATAAGTTTGTGGCACTGTACTTGCCAAATTGAGAACCTGCTCCTTTTTGAAGTCGATTAAAAATCTCGTGGTCAACATCGATTTTGCTCATATAAACTAATAAAAGTTTTTTTAATGTAATGTATAAAAAAATATTGCGATTTACAATCTATTTTAACTATTTTTACTACATACCTACTATCTTTTAGACAATTGATCGTTAGACACAAAAACTCCACAAAAACAATAAAATCAAATAAGTTGACATGAATTTAGTATTGACTCGGTTTAAATAAAAAAACTTTTAATTTAAAAAAACAGTGCTAGACGGACAATATTTTTATTAATGAAATATTTAATTGGTCAATTTTTAAAATAGCTACGACTAGTTTAAATATATAATTCGATAATTTACAAACAAACAATGATTATAAAGCAAGTAGTATTATTCAATATCCCAAAATATGAATGTTGCCATAAACCCTAAAAGTTATAACACAAAACATTAAACGTATATTCACTGAGACACTTATCCGAAATTTGGTAAACCATTTTTAAAACCCCGCAGATATAAGTGATCGCGGTATCACCGTAAAACTTTACCCCGGTAAAATATTCAGACTCCTTGAAGGCTCTATTATATAACGGCGAGGTGCTTAATCCAGTAAAATGGAGATTTGTAGCCTTCGGCCCTCCTCCCATACTTCTTTCTTTATGTTACTTGCTCTAGAAATTTTCTGTAACATCAAAGTCGCGTAAAAATTACGATGGTTCTTAAAATTCGAAAAAAAAACTTTTACTTTTATGAAGGCACGGCATGTTGCCAGCGTAAGGCGTAAAAGGAATTTATTTAATAATTATTGCAAATAGAACTTGAGAAAAAATCTGTATACTGTCGACATCTTTAAAAGTTATTATTAAGTTTATAGCGCAGAGTATAGCTGTTTTAATGTCTTTTTACGACGCAACGTTTTTAAGTTTAGTGATAAAACAATTAAAAATATAACATATAATAACAACATTACATGATAAACACATATAAATAGTTGTTTTATATAACAGGGAGAGAAAGTGACTCCAATTGAGTCATTTGCTGTTGCAATATTCGCTTATGCAAGGGCGTTTTCCTTGTTAAATCCATCCCTCCAGCATCCACCGAATACTCCCATATTGTCCCTATGACATATATATTTGGAATTTACCCCCAAATATTTTTATAAATATATTAACTAAACTAAAGTAAATGCAACAAATTCCATTATAGGTACGCTTTAGGACAATTTAGTAGAAGAATATATGATACCTTATGTTATGATACACATACTACAAGTAGCCGGTGGCCCATGGAGGTGGGAGGAGAAAGGAGGGCAGCGCGTCTGTATAGCCTCTATGCGGATGTTTGTGGGCGTCGGTAGTCATGAAAATGGCTCCGGCTGCTCGTTTNNNAAAAAAAAACATACTTTATATAATATTATTGTGTCACCTCAAATTGTGTCAAAAACCATTCAGCGTGACGTCGGTATTCATCAGAACCTCTCGATTTCCCCTATATTCTATAAAAATTTTTCAAACACATTACCTTCTTCTGAAATAGTACGGTAAAAAGGTTTTAAGGCGACCTACTAATAAATATTAATATATTAAATTTAATAATTAAAAACGTAAACTAAGTGTATCTTAACGTTAATCCAACTTATCTTTTTCGCGGCGTTATAAAATCTCTCTCTGGTTAAATGAACGAAAATAATTTTAGAATTTATTACCAATTAACTGAGTTAAAGTAAAAAGATTAACTTTTACAAAACAAGCCACGGAAGTGGTATCAAAGTTAAGTTAAGTAACGATTTAAGTTTTTATTTGATCTCGCTTTTTTCACGGGAGTCATATTTCAAACTTCTCCATTTTAATTTCTCGAGTTAAATTAAAAAGTAAGAACAAAGGATATCCAAAGTAAGAAGTATTCTTTTGTCAATATGATATAGTAAAGTCTTTGTTCCATTGGGAATAAATTATTATTTATAAGTGACTTATTTTTTCCTTCTGATCGAATTCTAGTCAAATTATATTTTGGAACGATCTTTAGAAAGGCCTACGATATTTCTTTTGTTATTTAAGACATTTCGAGTGGCATAATGGCTAGTGACTGTTCCATAGACATCATCACAACTATAGATTGTCAACTACATTTTTTTTAATATAATTTTTAATGCTAATATTTTTTTGTATGTTCGTATCGAATACATTCCAAAACTACTGGACCGATTTTATCCATTATTTCACAAATAGAAAGCTACGTTCCAAGAAGTAACATTGATTATATTTTATTATGATTGAACTTTTCTTTTTGAAGCCCAACTAAGTGGGCACGGGTTGACTAAGCACAGATATTATAAAAAGGAAAATAATGGTTGCCACACACTTATCAACTCGGAAAGAGATCGTCAACGCCTCGCCTAGAAAAGCGAAGACGATACGATTACGTTACGTTTCCCATTAGTGTGCGTTGCAGTATGAAGTTTCATACAAAGAATACTGACCGGCTCGAGGTGATGCGGTTACGATTCCATTCCGAGTTGATAAATGTGCTGCGACCATAAGAACACATCAATCAAATGAAACTGTTTACAAAGATCCAGCAAACAGTAGCAGTAACCTATGATTAGTCTAAAATTGAGAGTGTTTTGGTAATGCCACGCTACATTGCAGCTATCTGTGATCTAATCTGTCACATTTCTTGAGGTTTGCGATTAGCTGCTGGTCTGTCGAGAGGCTGGAGTGAAGGCTGGCAAAATATGCATATGTTATTGAGTGTCGTTACTCACAAAATTGCTTGCTCGTTTGTTCTCTTATGCTAGATAAGCTAACTCTCAAAACAAAAGTACACAAAAGCTAAATCACAGCTTTTACTTAACATCGATACAACATTATCTCTTTTTTATTATATTTTCGTTACTACCGACGCCCATAGATATCTGAACAAAGTTTAATTAGATGCACTGCCTCCTTTCGACTCCTTCCTCCATGGGCCACCGAATACTTACACACCGCACGAAACGCGCCAGCACAACTACCGCTTAGAAAAACTTCAATCAGAGAAAGGTGTGGTACCTTTATTTTAACCTATTATAAACTACCATATTATACAAAAAGGACAGGATAGTTTAAAATCTAGCATAGAATTCAAAACTGTACCTACTTTAATTTTAAAATAAAATATTGTCTTTCTAAAAACAATATCAAACATAGTAATGTTAATGTTACTAATTATGAATTTAAAATCCATTATCCAATTTAAAAATTATTATAAATTCAAAACGTATTATCAAGTTTGAAACATTATAATATAACAAGATAAAGTGTCGTGGGGTAATTAGATGAAAGTTAATTAAAACCCCATATTAGACCGTAAGCTTCTCAAACAACGGACAGGAGTTTAACAACAAACCGGCCAACTGTAAGTAACCAACTTCCTTTATAATTCCCTTTGAAGAATCCCCTTTGAGCGCTAAAAATGCAATAACAAACGTTGAACATTATAAATTACGTTGAGATACGATTATAACTTATATAAAACAGGGTCACAAAGTTATAGACCAGATTGTGAATGTATAATTTGGTCCGAACACCGTTTGTAGACCCCACATGCACCTATTACAAAAGACGGAAAAATTTGGGGGTCGAAAATTCGGAGCCATTTCAGTAGTCACTATCGATGTCTTATAACATCCTCACGGTTAATGAGGGATGGATGGAAGGTATGTATAATTGTATATGGCATTGCCTAATAATCCCAATGGGCCAAAAACAATACCTAAAAAGTTGCAATACTGTATAAATAGTTTATGGTATAATATTAATATTGTTTGAATAAAATCAGAAGAATACCAATTTAATTAAGCTGGTTACACACAGTTGGGATTCGATTACGAGTACTTTTTCTATTATGATAAAGACATATTATTTCGTCAAAAGAATTTGGAATATTTCGTTAGTTGCTATTTTTATAAAATACAGCAGTCTTGTAATGTTCCAGATATTAAGACTAAGATTAGATACATCCTCCCCGTTATCATATTATAACATGTTAACGTGGAGGATGTATCTAAAACGGTTTCATCTTCATAGCAATATTGCAATCGCTAGTCGAAAATCATGCTCTATATGGGCTGAATCAATAGCTCTGTATGTCAAGCAGTGTTCTCATAAAAATTACGAAATAGAATGCCAATTGTATACAGTAGGCTTTAAATATTACACATCCTACCAATAAGTTTTATAATTTTTCTGATTATTATAAAAAGAAGTCCCCGGCCGCATCTTCCTGTCCTTCTGTCTGTTTGAACGCAATTAACATTAAACTGCTAAACGAATTTTTATACAGTTTCCAACGATAGAAAGAGTAATCCTTGAGAAAGGTTTAGGTATATAATTTACTATCCTTTTATGTAAATTTGCAGAAATACGGCGTTAAACGTTGAAGAGGTCGCAAAAAATCTCGCCAACTGGGAGCTTTCTACGAAAACGCCGCCTAAAGTAGCAAAGATATAGTTGAGTAACTAGCGAGCTCAAAATCTTTAAAAATGATATAAAAAATCCGCGACAGGTTACGGTACGATTGACTTACAATAACCACTTTTATGTTCCCATTTTTAATTAAAACATTTCGTTATTTTCAAAGAAATTTTCTTTAGTTTAACTCTCATCCATATGAATCTGCTAGTTAGCTTAGGCATTTAATGCTGATTAAAATTGCCATTTACACTATAATATCAATTAGATGAATAGTTTTTGAGATATCGTCATTATAAGTAATTAGCAACGAAACAATTAAAGATCGGCAAACCAGCGTGCTTTCCTTGAGATACCTGTAATATTTCATCAAATTCACCAAGATCATCAGATCGTGACCACCTGCATACCACCATACATATTTTCCCATAAAGACAATGTATGTCGAGTCAGCTAGTAAATAAAAATTCCGAAGACCAGCGGAAAAAATTGCTTTCTTCAAGAGACTCAGTAAGTAAATAAAACTATTACAATCAGGAATATTATATGAATATGCATACCGATTATGAAGGATTTTTTTGTGGGGTGAGGGCAAACGAGCAGTTATTTTGCTGACTGCCGACGCCCAAAAAAGTTTATGCAACTTGAGGTTCTGCTTTACTCTGCCATGGCTGCTTCTCAGAACAAATACCCAACAGTAAATTTTTACACACTGCACCAGTTTTACGAGAGCGACAGATACGGTCTTGCCAGCCCGAATCCGTTGCAATGAAACATTGACAATCTTCAGTTACTTTATAGCAGCTAATTGTCACGGACTTAATAAACACGACACTTATGCGATGCCATTGAAAATTTATAAAAATATTTTTTTTATAATTATAAATTAGCGAATCTATCCAGCTGGGTAGAAACTTTATCGAGTCAAAAATACCTATAGTCTATTTTCCTCAGGAATAATGTAGCTTTATATTGAAGTTAATGCCCTGGTTTTTGAGCTTATTCGTTGTTTATAATAGGCTAGCTCTCTCGTGGATGGCACGTGGTCTCAACCGCATGGATTCTATTCAAAGGAAACGATTTTCTGGCTGTCCAGATTTTCCCGATTAGATTCGGGAATATCTAAATGTGTGTCCAATTTCCTCTAAATCCGTTCAGTAGTATTATCATGAATAATGCATTAATATACAAATATGCTTTTAAAATATTAGAAGTATAGAAAAACAAATCGCTCTCGCTCTTAACTTGGTATAGCGACTCACTACAAGCTGGCAAACACTGATATTAGTTTTCTGTGTAAGCAATTTTGGTAAGTGTCCCTCTTATTTGTGCCTAATGCCACCCTACCGAACAGTTGAGGCGTTGATACCGCATGGCGCTTATTGAATCCTAATAAAATGCGTTAGAGCGTCATAAATCCCCTTCAGCTGAAGGTCAACAGCTCATAATATTACCTTTTATGTGTAATATATTTTAGGTAAAACGATGAAGCTACTTTTAACGGTTAAAGGGGGGATCCGGGGATTGTGTCTAAAAAGCTGGTGGGGTACGAATAATAAATAAACCGTGATAAACCTTCTCCCAGTTGAGCAGTTCATAAAAAAGGTACAAAAAACAGTATTTTATAGAAACAAAGTTCGGAAAATATACATATGTTTAATATTTTATGTTCTTTTTTGGTTCGCTTCGCGGTCACTGCCACAGGTCCTGTCTGGAATGGGATACGAGGAGGCGTGTGAGATTTGCAGATATAAATAAAACCCACAAAATCCGTTTTTTTGGGAAAATTCCGCAATGGACTCGTGTCGGTTTCGGAAATTAGGGCAAAGTTTTAGACCCACAAGGACTAAAAACAAGGTTGTTACTCCATGGCACTTATTGAAGAAAATACGGAGTTCACGCGATTAGCATAGGATGTCTATCATAATATGCTCCGACTTTGTCAACAACAGGGCACCGTGGCGATAGAAAACAGAAAGTGAGTTACTGCACTTATAGAGTTTGTAGGGGGTCTACTAAGAACTGCACGTTGGGGAACACAGCCGGTGAGTAAACCCCCGTGCATCTTCCGTTCAATGCCGAGAGGTGGGTATGGGTGGTGGTGGTCAAGAATTCAATACAGAAACGCACCGAGGCATCTTTACCCAATGACCTCCTGTGTCATACGGAAAATAATTACTTTGCATTTTTGGAGCATTTACCGCTCCACGACGGACTTTCACTTCGGTAAGCCGCTATCAGCTTCCAAGTACCTCCTTTCCAGGTGAATCACCGGAAAGATCTGTCACTACTGCTCTGGAGATCGTACGGCTCTCACTATTAGGACTGGCTACTGAGCATATTGGTTGCAGGGAAGGTCTACACATACAGAAGAATAGTCAAGTTCATACTCCATCAAAATATGCCTTCTGCAAGCGGTGAGGGGCCCAGGAGTCAAGATTAGTTCAAGGAACCTCATCATGGGGCTCACCGTCAACTCCACCTATTCAAAAAGAAGAAAAGCTAAAGCACCAAGTAACCTTGGTGCTTTAACCTCTCAGTTCCACCGAAGTGGAACCTTTCTCAAAGTAAAACAAGTATATTATGTACAATAAATATTAGCAAAGAAGTTTATAACAAAACAACGACATATAAAAATATAATACCAGTTTCAGAGAAAAGAAAACGTTTCAGATTAGAAACCGGTACGAGACATGACGGAGTTTTATGAACTAATTTCAGTAACATTCCTCATGCGAGACGCCCGCGGCTGTATAGACATTTTTTGGACACAAGCGCTGTGTTTAATGAAAACTCCGCACCGCAATATGCCTCGGGGACCGCTCCGCTGATTGTGGAAAAATTTACCATACATTAATGTATGTGTGTGTATGTGTGTGTAGTAATATCAGCCACGCGTGGCTTTAATGCCAGGGCTTTTGCAAATTGGGAAACTCTATCCCTACATTTCCAATTTTCATTGAAAAGTTCGTAAACATGTATCATAGTTTGTCGCTGGATCTCATAAATTTTGCTCATCAGCTAGAATCACACCGACCGTATTCGTGCATGTATAACCGAAGTTTAAGAGTGTTGACGAGTTGTCGGAGCATTTTCATAACTACCAACGTGTATAGGCTACACTATAACAGTCATGCAATTGCCCTACTTTCCACATGAAAGAGACCATCGGAATCCCGTATACATTTTTTACGATATAGGGGGGCAGACGAGCAGTTGGAGCCATTTTCATGACTACCGACGCCCACAGACAGACGCGCTGCCCCCCTTTCTTCTTCCAACTCCATGGGCCGCCATACTTTACGAATCTCGATAACTGATGACGTAGCTGTCACTTAGCGATGGTATTAAGTGAGTGTAAGGCGACCAGTTCGGTCTTGCCAGCCCAATTCAGCTCCAATTCCAGATGTCATTACCTGTTTCCAATAACAACAAGATGCTATTTTAATCATAACAATATTCAATATAACATTAAACGCTGCGTCTATCGGAAACACTCGAGGTCCCCAGAGATTTAGAAACATTAAAATATTGCACAAGATCCTCGGAGGCAGCTTAACAGCGACGGAAGGTGAGCGCTGGAATTTGCAATAAGCCCCCACCTTTGTCTCGGCGAAGCGTTCTACCGCCCCTTTATTTCCCAAGTTCCTTGCATTTCATTCACTATGTACATACGTAACAAGTATTCAAACACATTTTTTCCCGCGACTGTACAGTGACAAGTTGTTAGTTTTGTTGTATCGCCGTGTTTGTTCTTATGAGACATTCCCATGTTTATTACGTGTAAATCATGAACGTTTTATTTGTAAGACACTAGATGACAGGAAACAGTGCGAGAACGTTTGACAGTAACAAATTGGACGTGTAGGTACATATTATTATGGTTAGGTACATGTTTATTTACTTGAAATATTCTTCTAGTATGACACCTCTAGCATCTTTGTATCATTGAACATTTCTGACGTGTATTTAATTTTCACATTTTGTGTGGGTACATGAATTATCATAAAATAAGTAAATAAATATTATTGCATCTTTCAGACGCAAATTCTTGCAATATTATTGCAATGGTCGTTTAAGTATTTTATCTAAACAGGCATTGCAAAATTTGTTCATATCATCAAGATAAAACAAATAAAATTCAGATCATAAATTGACTTTAGCACCGTATTATGTATATAAATGGCATTTATAATAATAAAAGGATTGTATAAAATTATTCATACAATTTACAATTTTTTTTTCATCTCGAGACTTATTCAAATTTGCAATAGAAATATGAGCTATTTTAAACCCTATAACATATTTAATGCAAACACAATCACATTTATGTAACACAACAATTGTAAAAATGTCAAAAACGTATAAAATGAATACAACAAAAATATCCAAACTCCAATAAAGTCTTTCAGCAGCCGATTTCGTAGTTTCCGTTTTCATCAATATTGTATCGATGAAAGTTTTGTCCGTATCCGAATCTTTTTAGGGCACAGAAAAATAATTGGATCGGTTAAAGAAAAGCAATTACATCGAGCCGGCAATTCCGTTTCGAGTTATGTAAACTTTGCCTTAAACTCTAACCGAATGTTGATATTCAATTTTTATTTAAACCGTTATTTTGCTTATGGCAATATTTTTTAGATATTTTTTCGTGTTTTTTTATGGTATAGGGAAGGGCAAACGCGCATTCTGAGAAATTTTCATGGCTACCGACGCCCATTGAACATCCACATACTGACATGCTGCCCTCCTTTCTCCTCCCATCTCCATGGGCCACCGGCTACTTATACACCGCACGAAACGTGACAGTATAGCTGTCACTTTACGCCGGTTTCGTGTAAGCGGTCCTCCCCACTCATGCTGGCCCAATTCGGCTACATGCATGCATTGTGGCACTACCTCTTATTAAAATACTGAAGGTAAAATATTACTTTCTGAATTTAAAAGAATAATAATTAATTTTAAATATAACAATAATACCTACTAACATAACATCACAATAATCAGTACGGTTAAAACAAGCAACTAAACAATGTAGGTATTTGTGTACGCACCTGTACAGAAGTAAAGATTTCATTATCCAGTTTGAGTATATATTTTTTCTTACTCCTGTATTGGTCACAGAAGTAACAAAAGAAAAATAATACTCAAACCGCATAATGCAATCATAATCTTTTTGTATGTACATCTCCCATGTTTCAGAGCTCGGGGAAATTGTATTTGAAACTCGTCTCAAACTTGGGCATTAGCCGGTAACTTTTTCCTTGTAACGCACATGCTTGGGCGGCCACTAATGGGTACGGTGACCATCTATCTCTGATCAAAATGGGATACATTCATATTACGAAAAAAAAATTGTATATTCTAATGGATATATTTTTGATCGAAAGAAATATACAAAACTATGAATCTCTCCTCTAAATAATTAGCAAAATTGTATATTTTTAAGGAATATTCTACGCCAAATTACGAATCCAAATAGTAACAACAAAGGTTTTAGTTGAAACTAATATGATGCAAGATGTTAGTTCTCAGAAAAGCCGGACGATCCTGTCCATAAAATAACGTGTGGTAGCGGCAATAATGGGCAACTTCCAAGTTTTAGTAAAAAGAAAATGTAAGCATCACTAAGACTTCTTATCCGCTTTAAAAGTTTCTTATTTGTTTTTCTTTAGAAATATTTCCAACATGAGTGCGGTAGCCCGTACGATAGAAAGTATAAACTATAGCTAACCAGTGTTAGATACGGAGGAGGATTTAGAATTAGCCCCGAGTAATGTGAATTTTTGGCACCGGTAAAGATAAACTTTTGTATCATGTTTTTTTTTCTTCTTCTTTCAGTAAGAAGTAGTGCCATGCCGCATTATAGACGTCTCGGACTGCTGTTAATGGGCCTCGGTAGTCATCCAATGTGAACAAACATCGCTTACACGAGACCGGTGTGTGAGTAGCAGGTGGCCCATGAAGGTGGGAGGAAAAAGGAGGGCAGCGCACTTGTATAATCTCCATGTAGATGTTTATAGGTCATGTCATGAAATCATTAGTCATGAAAATGGCCAACTGCTCTTTTTTCATCCTATATCATAAAAAATATGGAATGCTCGTTTAAAATCATACACTATAAAAAACTATCGTTCCTTGTTGTATTGAACAAAGACATGTTGAAAAAATCATCAACTATAGCTGTAACAAATATTATAAGCCTCCATATTGTTATTTCTTTTTTTTCGTCAAAAGTAAGTACCAACCCATTTGTTTTTTGTATCTAAATTTATTAGTTGTGGTGTTGGGGCAGCGTATATCTTTACGATTTATGTGTGAAATCTTTCGCGAAAATGTCTTTCTTTCAGACATCAGCGGAATAAATCATCCAGCAACATTCAATTGCTCAAGATTATAACGTCTTCTGAATTCTTATCACACCGAATATTTATTATATCTGACAATTCTCTATCCATCTAAATAGCCAAAGCTATATAAACAACAAACAGTATTTTTTTATTTTTAATAAACATAGTAATATGAATAGTATATGTAATATTCTTTTGCTACTGAAAAAGAATACTACATCATTTTAACTGTACATATTTACTTGTGATTTGCACTGTTGGTTTCACTCAATTGAATCCTACTTGCCTAAATCAAATCAAGTTGAAAGTCAAACTCTTCAACCAGCCAATTAATTAAAATGTAAAAAAAAGTATTGTAAAAAAAAGGTAAGATATTTGGAAGAAATATGTATATGTAATAGAATTTCTTGAACCACCCGTTATAGTACCTACTTCACGTAATATCTTCCGACACAGATACATCAAATCAACATTTGCTTTGTTCCGAGTACAACAGGTATCCGCTCTATAACATGGCACAATACAAGACACCTCCCTTGTACGTCTTATTAGTCGATGTTTCAAATAGGACGTACCTTTATGTTGCCAATTACAAATTGAACGCTTGTTACCTGTACCTGTATGAGTTAATTAAAGGATTTATTATATTACCTAATTATAAGTATCGAGTCCATGCGTAAAAGAAGCTTGCTGAAGCTGTAATTATAGGTCACCGTTTGTCATTGATCAGTGTTCACACTTGTCTATATAATAAAAAAACTGCATAAACTGCAACAATTAAAAGTTAAGTAGGAGGTTGTACCACGCTGTATGCATGTATGTAACCGATTTGGGTCGGAACGGTCGGGGAGGTACCTCTTGCTTACTCGATGCCGGCGTAAAGTGACTGGTGAAATGACGCGTTTCGTACGGTGTGTATGTATTCAGTGAGTATGGTAAAGGTGGGAAGAGGAAGGAAGACAAAGCCAGAAGACAAAGTTAGTAAGAGGTAGTGCCACACTGCATGCTTGCATGCAGCCGAATTGGGCCGGCACGACCGAGGAGGTACCTTTCGCTTACACGAGACTGGCGTAAAGTGATAGCTGTGCTGTCGC
>LUGF01013001.1:420905-436791 GCA_001625245.1 Calycopis cecrops
ACCGACGCCCATAGACATCCGCATAGAGACTATACAGATGCACTGCCCTCCTTTCTCCTCCCACCTCTATGGGCCACCGGCTACTTACACACCGCACGCAACGCGACAGCACAGCTGTCACTTTACGCCGGTCTCGTGTAAGCGAGAAGTACCTCCCCGGCGTGCTGGCCAAATTCGGTTGCATGCAAGCACGCAGTGTGGCACTACCTCTTACTATTGATAATGGTCGATACATTGGTATATTGATAGTATATCAATGTATCGATATGCCCACAATTGCCAGCCATTGTTTTGTGACTAAACCTTTTAAATCGTCACAAAAATAACGAGAGGAAGTGATATTTTCTTGACACTGAAGCTCCCAGAACAATTAAACCTCTTGAATATCAAAAGGAAAAGCCGGACAAACTTCGAACGGAAAGTCTCAAAACTTAAAAGCGGACAGTCGGCGACTTGTAATTTAGATGGGGTACGTACAGTGATTCAACTTTCTTGACGTCTACTTCTTTTTATAATGAGAATCCTTCGCGTTATAATTATAAAAAGGAAAAGAATAATCTTTTTCCTTTTTATAATTATAATATTTAAAATTCGAATGCCAAAAGGTTAGCGGTGTTTTGAGATTTGCCTTTTATCAACGGTTTTACGGATTTTATTCTTTTATCTTGGAGTATTGAAGGGGGCAGGGGGTGTCCGTTATGTTGGGCCACAATGGGTGGGCCATTCGAATAATTTAAGGATTGTCCTTGGATTGGCTTCTTCTGGATAGTTGCTACATGCATCCCTTGTAAGTAATCTTGGCAGCGTTCATTTTGTTATAGTAGGTACCTATAAAGGGGAAGCTAACAGTCGAAGCCATTTTTGTGACTATCGACACCCGTACATATTATCTGCATAAAGGCTACTTTACTTACAAACCGCACAAAAAAAATTTAGAAAGACGTAGTGGTTATTCATTTCTTCAGTAGTTAATTTTTTATCTCACTTTCGCGACTAGAACTCACCTAATTATGTACAGCATTTATGTTGGCAGGCATATAAAAAGGACATGGGATAGCTTTTATCCAGATATCCATCCCACGGGATAAAAATATAACTTCTAATCAGTCGTCCGGCGTACAAACACGATCTACTGACACAAATAAATGGCAACATTAGTCCGGAGTAACTAAAAGAAAAAACGTCTCCTACACTCATAAGACACAACTTACAAATACATTTTCGACACAATTTTACATGGTTATCAAATAAAACTATACCTGAGTATTGTTAATATTTAAGTAAATATTTATTTGGAAAGTAAATGTTAAAAAAGTGTGACAAAATTGTGATATAAATGCTTATCTTGTACTCAAGGTTTTCACTTGACGATATCATTTTAATATATAATTTTTAGCATCATCAAACGTTGTCGTAATTTAAAGATAAGTTAATTGAAATTAACCTTATTATAAAAAATTACAAGTTTTTGTTATACCCATCCAAGCTGGACTGGATAACACCGAAATTGACATCTGATCGTAAAACCACACAATCTTCGTAAAAGCTGCTTCTCCTTTAGAGTCTAGAAACCATTCACGCAAGTCGCAATCACAAAGGTATTGCGAGAAAGAATCTCCATCCAAGAATTGCGTTCTATATTGCAGAAAGAATCTCCATCCAAGGATTTGCCTTTGTGAATTATATAATTACGCCATTGACTCCAATACCACATAATATTATATTTAAGTAAACTCAGCTCATCGAAAAAATATCCATCAGCAATCAACAATTAAACACAAACGTTTATCACGAGTATACAAAGTATTGGTGATTTTCGCTGAGAGCTGAAAACATTTTATCGTATAAGCAACTTTCGCGGCCCTCGAGTGTCGTATGGATTTCGTGATAATAAAGTTCTCGCAGGTTTTTCGGCCGTTTACGGGGGTCGCAAAAACGTGTAAACAGGGACGCTCGTAAATTCTTTTGACATGGTAATCTGCGTCTTGCTTTTCGGAGCTCTGTTGTGTTTCTTTGTGCCACGTATTCATATTAATAAGTGTGTGTACTTTTCCGCTTTGTTTCCTCAAAGCGTAATTTTTATTTTTCTTTCCCTAATGTTTATTTTTATAAGGTGGGGCAAAAACATTTTTAACAGCTACCAGCATCGGTCTTACACGGATGTATATATTTTTAGGCCACTTATAAATGGATGTATAATTAAGAATATACCTATTCCATATTTTGGGATCAATAAATTAATAGAGTACCTATAATTATTGAATATTGTAACTTTTCAGAGATTGCAACCTAAACATAATCGACTTTTAAGTTAATTCGTGATTATCAAAGAATTAAACAATTAAAATATTAAGTACGACCAACTTTAATTGTTACATAATAGAGACGTCTCTAGAATATTCGTTGAAACTATTACCTACTACCATAATAGAGAGGTCTCTAAAACATTCGGTATAACTATTAGTGATTAACATAATAGAAACGTCTCTAGAACATTCGTCGAAACTAATAGTAACATAATAGAGACGTGTCAAGAACATTCGTCGAAACTATTAGTATCATTATAGAGACGTCTCAAGATCATTCGTCGAAACTATTAGTATCATAACAGAGACGTCTCTAGAACATTCGTCGAAACTATTAGTACTTAAACCAATAGTAGAGATGTGGCAGTCGGCAGTGTAGCGAGTTATCAATAATCTACTTTGAATAACGTAGTTCTTATAAACATAAAATAGTGCTTTTGCATTAGGAAAACTTAGGGTGCTTACATAGAGAAACAGGTTACAGGTACCGAAGCTTAGTAAATAAAAAAAAAATATTTCTTTGACCCGGAAAAGTAGTTTCCAGTAAAATAGTGGAATCACTAAAAAAACTTACTATAGAACTGCCTTTTGAATTTGGTATTAAGTAAAAAACATTAAAGCCCAAGTCTTTTACAAAGCGGAGATAATCGTTAAACAATCCATCACGAGTCCAGAAATAACCCGCTTGCAGAAATGTAATCATCTAATAATCAATAATTTAATTTAAATTCCACATAAGTATTGTAAATATTGGATGAGTTGTCTATAGCTTATTAAATTTCTATACACAGTGATAATAATAATTATAAGCATTAAGCATAGCATAACTAAGTATTTCGTGGTAGGTATTTTAAGTCTAAGAACTACAACATCTAACGGCTTATCAAGTAACTTTTGAGGAATATTCGTGTCATGTTTCGATAAGAACCTTGGGGCACCGACCAATGTTTTGTTTTACGGCACATTGAGATAAACTTACTGCCATCTAGTAATATAAAAATAAAACACGATGACAGATAGACATATTATTAGAAAAGTATTTTAATTTAATTTTAAAATTATTAGGATAGATTTTAACGATAATATATAAGAATGAACAAATAAAAATATTACTAGCATTGTTACAATGAATAAAATAAACTATTCAATAATTATAATTTTTCAATACAAATCAACAACATTGATCAAAAACAAAGTAGTAGAAGAAAAAAAATGTTGAATGTCATTAAAGAGTTGCTTGTCATTTAGCTGTATCTGTATCATCCGGCTTTAGAATTTGTAATGCATTAAAACAAAAAGTATTCTTATAATTATTTAAACACGAGAATTATTTGAGACAACATAAAATATCATAAACTGTCAATAAGAGCTAGTTTAATTAATAATCAATAGAATTCCTTAAAAGTTACAATGAGTTCGATAGGCACAGGCGTAAGTTTTACATTTCAATTTCAACTTTTTCAATATATTGAATAGATCTTTATATACCGTAATGCTTCAATAAATTATTGTCATTCTGTGAATTAAAAATCAAAGTGTTTCAAAATATATGTTAGGTTATTTTATACTTCAAAGTTGCATACTCATCTTATTTTTTTACAGTACGATCTTTCAGCATCCCAGTTTTCACCAGATGGACGGGTGTTTCAAGTAGAATATGCTGCAAAAGCAGTGGAGAATTCAGGAACGGTTATTGGGCTTAGAGGTAAAGATGGAGTGGTGTTTGCCGTGGAGAAACTAGTTACTTCAAAGTTGTATGAACCAGGAGCGAACAAAAGAATCTTCCACATTGACCAACATGTCGGCATGGTTAGTATAATATTTTATGGTAACTTATATAAATTGTTAGTCTCCTTAGATAAATTAGTAGCATATTTAGCCATAGAACTTGCTTTGTCCACTTCTGGACTGGGGTTGTCACGTTCTATAGCAGAGCAAATTATTTTTCAGATTTTTAAACTCCATAATATGTCTGGAGTAAGCAAGGCGGCAGTCTTATGTGTGTACATTCTCCTCTGTAAAGAATGTTAACACAATTTTCCTCGTAACTCCCATGACATATCTTGAAATACAACCACAACCATAATGGCAACAATATTAAAAAAAAAGCATTCAAAAATGCAATATTCCATTCAATGTTTTGCATTTGGCCAAAATAAATTGTTTATAATGAATTAATCGTTGATTATTTATATATGCCAATTTAACCACGCCTACTAAAAGAGTATTAAAAATTGTGTTTAAATTAATGAAAAGGGTTTATGATAATCTTTGTATTATATCTAATTGCAAAGTTTTAAATTCAATATTTGAAATGTAGACTTTTAATAATGTTAACTTAAACTTAAATTGTGCTTATGAATTTTTTCACTATTATTAAAGTAAATCAATATGTTTTCATGTTAATTTCAGGCTGTATCCGGACTAATTTCTGATGCGAGGCAAATTGTAGAAACAGCTCGATCTGAAGCTTCCAACTACAGATCTCAATATGGTATTCAAGTACCACTCAAGTATTTAAACGAGCGTGTGTCTATGTATATGCATGCTTATACACTATACAGTGCTGTACGTCCCTATGGATGCTCAGTTATCATGGGCACATGGTCCAAACTTGACGGACCACAAATGTTCATGCTTGAACCCAGTGGCGTATCCTTTGTAAGTATTTTTAATGTCTAAATCATACATGTTATATTGTAACTTACTCTGTAAGCATATCCAACATTACACTCCCATCTATTTTGTGCAGTGAATCTTATCAACCAGAAGCCAGCAGCATGCCTGTCCATATAATTTCAAACTTTTGTTTTTTAAAATGCACTGAAAATTCCTATGACTGCATATGTGCTGATAATACTGTATTACACTTGCATGCAATTAAAAATATGTAAAGACTTTGAGGCATAAAATAAAAAAGTAGGTACAACACTTAATTACTTCATTTTTGCCTCTGCAATTTACAATGGAATGCCAATGACAAATTTAACTCATTTAGGGGGTAGTAGGTGTACTGTATGCTTGTTTGCATATAGCAAATACCGCCTAAACTGGTAACTGGTAACTGCAGGAGTTAGCACTCTCGTTAAAATCAAAGATACCAATACCTTTCCGTTAGTTAAAGAGTTATTATTCTCACATCCAAGAATGTTAAGTCTGTGCCAAAGATGAAAGAAATGCATTCAATAGTTTTTAACTTAAAAGTATCAAACATACTCACAATATTATTAATATAATATGTAAAGCATATAGAAAATGTTGTTTTATATTTATTATGCATTTTTTCAGTCGTACTTTGGATGCGCTGTGGGTAAAGCCAAACAAGCTGCCAAGACAGAGATTGAAAAGTTAAAGCTTGCTGATCTTACTGTGAAGGAACTAGTTAAGGAAGCTGCTAGGATGTAAGTGTCAAAATTTAATAAATTTTATTTTATTGTCATGTTTTGCTATTTAATAACTTTAAAACAATTCTATAAAATAAGAGCATTCATCTTAACCTTTAAGTGCTTATTTAGTTCAGGTCGTTAATGGTGATGTGACGTCACTCAGATACAGTATGATACGGAGTTTTTAATATGGATGTGTTATATATGTAATATTTACATAATCATGTTGCTTTGATCTAAATATTTAAAAAGAAAGAAAAACAATTTATATGGTAAACAGCAACAGCAGTAGCAAAGAAAAACATCTGTAGGTTCTTTGTAGACCATTAATTGAAACCATTTAACCATATGTTACAAAGAACTTTTTACAAATAACTATTGTTGTTCAATGGTATCCTGTAACAGTAATATTTGAAGTGAAGCTGTCTTTTGTAATCCCCCAAATTCAGAGTTGGGGGTTGGCGAGCCTCTCTCGATTGAGAGATGCAGTCCCATAATATTATGTATATAAATATTACGTAATATTATCTCTAAATTAACAAATGCATTTAACGAATAGATATATGCTAACAAACATTTGCACAGTAACTATGTATTGACGTTTTTCTAAAGACGATTTTTATTATAATTTCTTGTTTAACATTAGGTCTAAAGTACCAATTTCTGACGATTTGGTCTAAAACATGTATTTTTAATTCAAATATCTTATTTTTCAGCATTTATCTAATCCACGATGAGCTGAAGGACAGGCAATTCGAGCTGGAACTATCCTGGGTGTCGAAGGACACTCAGGGTCGCCACCAGATGGTGCCACGGGACGTCGCCATCGAAGCAGAGACGGTCGCCAAACAGGCTCTGGTCGATATCGAGGATTCGGACGATGGGGAGATGTGAAATAATATTTAGATAATAAATTTTAATACATTATATATTTTATATTTATTTTCTTTCTTTACCGCGATTTATTTCCAATTTAGTCAAAGATCATTTGTGATGATGCTTTCAACATCTAATGATCCCGGTAGATACCGGGACTTAGTTGATAAAAAATTGTAACATAACTTGTAGTCTGTTGCAATTTAACAAATTAGTATATTTAAAGTCTAAGAAAAATCTTCAATGTCCTAAGTAAACAATTCCGATAAAACATATAGAATGTCATCCTAAACTCAAGGCTTCAAAAGAAAAAACTAGACCAAAAAAGAAAATAGAGAATCGCATAAGAACGTGAACGAAAAGTTCGACTTTTCTGTGCTAAGTAACATGTTGAGTTGAACTCATAATATTTTTCCTATCCTAACGCCACTAAAGAAAATTTCACTCCAAAAAGGTTTGAACATTATTTTTAGTAGCGGGAGTCCCGTAAAGTATACCCGCTTACCCCTGAAATGCTCAAAAATCTATCTACTTAGATATCTACAGAATACTATTTTCTACAAATCATTTTTATAACTGCATTGCATTTTTTTATTTCGTCTGAGGGATTAACACATTTATATTTTAGCGAATATTTTACAATGCCGAATGTCTGTATCTATCTATGCCGAGTGTAGTAGTATCTAGTAAAAAAACAATAATTACAACTTTAACGTTTGAAAGTAATACTTTTAAATTACATCTTAATCCGTTTACTGTTGTAGGTATACAGTATCTTAATATTTAATAATATCTCAACAAAATTGAATTTAGAATACACTTAGGTACCTACTCGACTAGTTTCTTTCTTTCCTCGATAGCACCTAATTATGTGAGCCTCTTTCTGTTTGATATCTATCTGAATCGCTCCGTTTGTCGTTGTGTCTTTTTAGGGTTCCGTATCTCAAAGAGAAAAAAACGGATCCCTTATAGGATCGCGTTGTTGTCCGTCTGTCTGTAGGTACGTATGTCAAGACCTTTTTTTTTCGAAAATGCGTGAAGGGATTAAGTTGAAATTTGTGTCAAATACAGAGGTCAGTTACGTCTTGATGCCTTGGAACATTACACTTCTAAGTTAACGCAATAAAAAGTTATAGCCATTTATGCACAAATTTTATATGAAAACGCACTTTTTCGAAAACCTAAAAACCTATCGGGTACTTCCCGTTTACCTGGAGTTGTGAAATTTGACCAGAAGTAAGAACTTATAGCACTTATCATACTTCATACTAATATTATAAATGCGAATGTAAGTTTGTTTGTTACCCTTTCACGCGAAAACTGCTCAACCGATCATCATGAAATTTTGTACACATGTTCTTGGAGGTATTAGAAGTAACATAGGATAGCTTTTATCCCGAAAAAATGTTCCTGAGGGATGCCATGGAATGATTTTCCACGATATCGAAATTTACGCGGGCGAAGCCGCGGGGCGCAGCTAGTATAGGAATAAATCTGAAAACTAGTAAATTATATATAGATCATTGGAAAATTCATTAGCAACTTATAACTGTAATTTGTTTCAATAAATATTATTGAATTTAAAAATTTATTAGCTAAATATTACTGACACATTAATTTGAACTGCATCAAGTTCAAATTAATGTGTCAGTAATATTTAGTACGGTTGATGGTCAACGATGGGCGACCACATTATATTTTAATAAATTAATTAATTTTTTTTGTTATGGTCGAATTAAGAATGTTTTACGTTAAAGTCTCGTACAACAATAAGCCGAGAAGTTCTAGAACTAAACTTTTTTTTTTGGTATAGGGGGGCAAACGAGAAGACGGAGCCATTTTTATGACTACCGTCGCCCACAGATATCCGCATAGAGGCAATACAGATGCGCTGTCCTTCTTTCTCCTCCCACCTCCTTGGGCCACCGACTACTTACACACTGTACAAAACGCGACAGTACAACTGTCACTTTATGCCGGTTTCATGTAAGCGAGAGGTACCTACCTCCTCGGTCGTACCATGCCGGCATAATTCCGATCCAAAAATATTGATATTGACAAAGTACTAGGTACTATTAATTCTTTTTTGAGCCACTATTTAAAATAAAGTTTAAGTAGGGGAGGACGGGGTTCAAAGTGCCGGGGGTAGGTTGTTCCGATCCAAATAGCTTCTCAAAGAAAAGTGATAGCAGTAAGTGCGAAGTGTGTCGCGAAACGTCATACTAGTGCGCTGTTGCGGCCTTAGATGAACTATTTCATCTAAGGTTGCGGCAGTCATTTTAGTAACGCCATGTTGACTCGTAATAACGGTAATTGATTGACGCCATTAAAACATCACGTAAGTAAGTATTTTTGTTCTTATACTTTTTGGCCTACTTCAATATTTATTTTAGTTATTTGAGTGTAGCCTGCTATTATCAGTTACATAAACTATACATATTCTGTTTTTAGTAACATTGTTGGTTTTCAATTACTTATTTTTTTATAATTAGAGATTACTTAGAAAATGAAATTTGGGGTTAAAAGTTCCTTAGGCTGGGGGCTGGTTGTGCCGCGGAACAACGTGCCCCGTAAGCCATCTCAGGTAGCAAATCACGTCAAGCAACAATAAGATCAACAACTACCGAACTCCTGCCTGGACCACCGAACATTGCTCCCATGTCAATTATTATTCAAGCCACATCTAACCGATTTTCTACGGAAACTGTCACACCCTTTCCAAAAGCACCACCTACATCATCTTCAACAAGTTAGAGACAAATAAGAAAGCAATACCGACATATACGGCTGAAAAGAAAATTTAAGCTTTAAACAAGGCAACAAAAGAGGAGAGCAATAGTAAAATAAAGAAGAAGGAAATGAAAAAAAGGCGAATTAAGAAAGAAAACCGGCTAGGGAATCTGTAAAGTGCTATGTAAATCCGCAGATGCTAAAGAATATGTGAAACGTAAAGTTCTGCAAGTAGCTGATCATGGCAGTGATGATGAAGAGGATAGCCAGGAATAGTATTGCTTAATATGCTGTGACTTATATTTCAATCCACAACCATGAGAACAATGGATTTGATGATTTGATCCTGTGTAAGATTTGGGCTCATTTAAAATGCCTGAAATCTGAAAATGTTCACTCCTATGTACGAGTATGTCTCAATTCTAATTCTGACAGGAAGTGGGAAAGGTTAGCCGAAGATCGAAGCCAGTGGCGTGCTATGGGAGAGGCCTATGTCCAACAGTGGACAATGAGTCATATGAATAATCATATTTTTAAGTCCTGCAAGATTGATAAAGATTATTTCTATAAAGTAATAATAGATAATTGACCTCTGTAGGTATAGGCAATTTTATGAGACTGAATAAATAAACCGTACATTGAAAAGTTAGAATAAGTCATTTTTTTCAGTGTTTTTAAATAATTGACGTTTGTTAAATTTGATTAATACTTATTTAAGCATTTTTGAACTAATTCGCAAGTCCCCAGCCTATTGATTGGGTTGTATTAGATACATAATCTTGTAATGATGGTTGTAACTGTTTTTTTATAGTTTTATTTTCATTAAATTTAAAACTATATTGAAAATTCGTAAAAAAAAAATTTTTTTGTACTTTTGTTAATAAAACTTTCATCAATATTATGTTGAGTATGTATTATTGACTTTATACATAACGTTTAACCTAATATTGCATTAATAATAACAGCGGAACAACTGGCCCCGACAAAGGAACAACCAGCCCCTTCGTGGGGCGAGTTGTTCCTTGTCGACTTACTACAGAAAAATAACTTTGCGACAAAATACATTATTATTTCTGTAAATCTAATTATACATATTGAAACTAGAATAGTTTATGCATCTAGTTACAAAGAAATTATGATGGCAAATCTTTCTAATACATAAATATTGTCTTTTTTTTTTATGATATAGGGGGGCAAACGAGCAGTCAGGGGCATTTTCGTGACCACCGACGCCCATAGACATCCGCATAGACTATAGAGGCTATACAGATGCGCTGCCCTCCTTTCTCCTCCCACCTCCATGGGCCACCGGCTACTTACACACCGCACGAAACGCGACAGCACAGCTGTCACTTCACGCCGGTCTCGTGTAAGCGAGAGGTACCTCCCCGGTCGTGCCGGCCCAATTCGGCTGCATGCAAGCATGCAGTGTGGCACTACCTCTTACAAAACTCCTACACAAAAATCGGAACGTTGAACCCCGTCCTCCCCTACATATATAATTTATTACGCTTTTATGTAAATTAGCAAAAATATAAGGGTTAAATGTAGAAGAGGTCGCAAAAAATCTCGTTTACTGGGAGCTTTCCACGGGAACGCTGCGCTATATATATGTATTATATAATGTACTACAGTGCTAGCGAATTCAATATGTATAAAAATGCCACAAAAAAGTCTGCGAAATATCTCCCTACGGTTGAGTTAACAATAGAAGCCACTTTTATATTTAAATATTTAATTAAAAACATTACGTTATTTTCAAAGCTGTTGTCTTTAGTTCAGTATTAATCATTATCCAAATGAATATACAGCTTAGCTTAGGCATTTAATGCGGATTAAAATTGTCCTTTACACTATATCAATCAGATGAATATTTTTTTAAATATCGTCGTTAGAAGTACCTAATTAACAGCGAAATTCCAAAGTCCGTTATTTTTTAATCCGAAATCCACGCGGACAGAGCTGCGGGCGGAAGCTAGTAAATAATAATCCATTATTGGAAATCATCATTTTATAGAATTAAAATCAAAGAGCAATTTATTAAAAGAAATACTAATATTAACGATGGAAAGAAAATGAAATGTATAAAGGTAAATTGGTATGCCCCCTGGCTAGTAATTGCACTTTATTTTTCTATCAATGTTGTGTTTAATAATTTATATAAAATAACGACAGCAAAAACCAATAGTAAAAAATCTTTTCTATTGACATTTACAGACATTACAGGAACATGGGGCGGGATGGATTAGTACGACTGGCAGGGCCAATTCCGGACGCAGTGGTGGCGTGTTCCTTTGGTAGGCTTGTAGAAAAAATATCGATATATCGATATTTTTGGGCGACATTTTTTGTACCGATATATCGTTATAAAATATCCAATATCGAAATCGTATCAAAAACGTTTGCCTTGCGTCAAAACATTTAATTTACCTAAAGTATGCGCACGATTAGTTCCTCTGAGAAAGGACAGATGACTGCCATATTTGGCATATATCTACATATTTATATGCTGAGAGCAAGGCTTAGTACACAATATATACTCTCAAGTTGAGTTCTGCGTGATCAGTGCAGCATTTTGACATACACAAGGCCAAATTCTGTACCCCGCGACATAGATTCGATGGTTAAGAATCGTGGATAGTGAAATGCTTCCGTGAAAACCTATTCTGCTTTAGGATGTTAGAGAGAGATCCCCGGGAGTGGCTTGATAAGTGGTAGACACTAAACAATTTTTCACTTCTGTATGAGCCAGTTTAACATTCGGTACAATGTAGGTAGGTAATTATGTTCGGGGCAGTTGGCTTGTATATTATATTGACGATCGCCTTCTGCACAATTCTCCAATGACCAATGAGTAGTTATATTATTAGGTAGGTACTTTAATTTTTTTGTAAATTTTGTTAAAAATATATTTTGCTTACTACACATGTGGTTTTACTATTATATACAAGACTATTTATACTGAGCACTAATAAAAAAGCTATTGTTTCTAAGCTAGTTACGAAAAAAACTACACGTATCTATATAAATACAAAAGAAAATGAAAGACATAGAAGCGTTGCCACCAGATTTCGTCAAAACTCTTAATCGTCATGTTAAAATGATTAAATATTACGGAATAAACATTTTTGAGAGTGAGCAAAGCTCTTTCTTAAAGAAATACGGACGGCTTATGTTTTTCAGCTGCTTCCTTGTACCTATGTTCGTTGGACAGATACTTTATTTTTTATTGAAAAATAAAACCGGCGCAAGTTTTGTTGATATTGTGAATGCTATACCAAGCGCCTTAATGATACTACAAGGTAATCAAAATGAATAATCATTTCAATATTATATTATATCTATATATTAACTAGCTGTGCCCCGCGGTTACTTTCTTAGAAACTCATCTAAATTCAACACCCTATTTCACCCCCTTAGGAGTTGAATTTCTAAAAATCCTTTCTTAGCGGATGCCTACGTCATAACATCTACCTGCACGCCAAATTTCAGCTTGATCCGTCCAGTGGTTTGGGCTGTGCGCTGATAGATGGCTATGTCACGTTTCTGTTTTATATAGATACGTGAAGCATAAACTTCGGGAACATTTTTACGAAAATTGCGCGCACGGAGGAGTATTAAATTTAGCACAGTTATAGTTTACGTGTAAGAGAAGTGCAGAACGTATTTTTTAATAATAATGTCTATAAAGTACTTTATTTTAATAAATAAACAACACATTTTAATAAAACATATTTTAATAAACAAACAATCAACGATAAAACTTTACACACACTACCATGCATTTGACACATTTGTATATATGCACACGTAATTATTGATAAAGTTTCTGTGTATTTGCAAGTGTGCAACACACAATGACACATACAAACTTCTACATATGATATTTAGTTTTTAATTACAAAAAAGTTTCGCTTAGATCGAATATAGATCTTCGCGGACTCACTAGTTTATACTTTTACTTATGTTATTACATGATTATCTTTTTTATAGAAGATTTTTTGTATCCGTGTATAATTGGGCCGGCACGACCGGGAAGGTACCTCAGGCTTACATGAAACCGATGTAAAATGACATGTCAGGGTATGGGTGGGTATGGGTGTCAGTAGTCATGAAAATGGCTCCGATTTCTTGTTTGCCCCCTTATAGTTAGTAAAGCAAAGTCACCAACAAGGTGGTTGGACCTGTTTATAGAGACTTTTGGGGGTCCTTAACACAGCGCTGAACACGCAGCAACGGAGAAGAACATGCGGTCACAACCTCACTCCTCAGCATTGAGGGACCGACACGAAAAATCCTTTTCATTTCTAATATATTATTGTTGTATGTTGTATAGATTTCGTCAAAATATATGTTACGGCTACTAAGAGAGGTCAAATTAGCAAGCTTATTTTGGATATCGGCGAATTGTGGCCTAGAGATGTTGGAGATGGAGCCAAAAGAAGCGTTTTCGAAGAATGGAAATATCGCATACATATTTACGATAAAGGTACTTATGTAGTTATGTATTTTATTAGGATTAACCGATCGAAGTAAGTGAATTTTGGCGACTTGGCTGAACGACTCTGCTAGCCGTACTAGTAATAGTACCTTTAATAAATATTTTATCGTGTTAAAACCTGTAAAGTAGATGATTACTTTTTTTAAGTTACAACAATTCACACAAATATAATTAATTAATCATTTTTTTTATTTCCAGCTTACTTTACTATAGCGGCCAGCGCCTTGACTATTTTCATAGTAGTGCCTTTTGCTCTGACTATTTACTTGGTCAACTCCGATAAAAACACCCGTTATGAGTTTCCAGTACAGAGTTTCTTTTTTTGCTTTTTAACTTCTCACTTACAATATGTGATGACGTACACCTATTTTATATTTACCTGTAAGTATTTTTTTTTTATAATATAAGAGAGCAAACGAGCAATCGGAGCCGTTTTCATGACTACCAACGCGCATAGACATCCGCATAGAGGTTATACAGACGCGTTGCTCTCCTTTCTCCTCCATCCCCCATGGGCCACCGGCTACCTACACACCGCACGAAACACGACAGCACAGCTGTCGCTTTATGCCGGTTTCATGTAACTTGTAAGTGAGAGCTACCCTACCTATGTAGCGTGACACCTCTTACCAAAAGCTGACTTACTAAAACTGGTTGTCTACATAGATATTTTACCTTATATGCATACTAGCTGCGCGCCGCGGTTTTACCCCCGTAAATTTCGATCCCGTGGAAAATCATCCCATGGCATCCCATGGCATAAAAACTATCCTGTGTTAATCCAAGTTACTCTCTATATGTGTGCCAAATTTCATGAAAATCGGTTCAGCTGTTTTTGCGTAAAGGAGTAACAAACAAACAAACAAATATACAAATTTCACATTTATAATATTACTAGCTGCGCCCCGCGGTTTCACCCGCGCAAATTTCGATACCGTGGAAAATCATCCCATTTCATCCCATAGGAACATTTTGCGTCATAAAAACTATCCTAACTGTTAATCCAAGTTACTCTCTATGTGTGTGCCAAATTTCATGAAAATCGGTTCACCTGTTTTTGCGTAAAGGAGTAACAAACAAATATACAAACTTTCACATTTTTAATATTATTAAATTTAAGACAAATACATTTATACCTTACACGTGTAAATGTCGCAGCCTCCTAGCTTAATTAGCTATTCAATCAACAGCCCAACCTCTTTACTAAACAGCGCCGTTCAAATAGCGACCTAAATTATATTTAGCCGTTTAATCGAACAGCTAGGCAAATAAATTCCATCGATGACATTTCATTACTTGCCTAGGCATTTCAATTTAGTTCCACTTTGTGCCACCTTGCGACAATCTCTTAATATGGCGTCGGCGAACACTAAATTTGATGGTGTTTTTGCAAAGATTAATGAAAAAAAATACAATGAAAAAGTGTGGTGACAATAGTAATGTGAATTCAGCCGTGCCTGACTCGAGCAATTTAATATTTAAAGCAAATTTCGACCGAAAACTTGTTGAACATGACGAACAACACCAAGGTAAGTTTCTGGTTTTTTCGTAATTAGGTATTATTTGTGTGAATTGTGTAATAAGTTCGTTACAAATATTTAATGTAATTTAATATATGCCCATATTTAATTTTATTTATACTTTAGCTATCTTTGTCTCTAGGATCACATAGAAAAGCTTGGTCCACATCGGAAAGAATTTTGGATGTTATAAACGACATAAAAAAAGCTCAGGTTTCCATGAGTTCTGGACTGCGAAGGACGTCTATGGATTATTACTGGATGAGCAAATATGATATGAGAATTGCAAATGAAGATTATTTAATTTTGAAAAGACTCACAGCCACTGCCTCAGCGGTATGCATTTTACCTAGAGAACAGTATTTTGATAACTTTTTAGATGTCCATAAATCTTGCGGTCACGATGGGCGAGATAAAATGCTGTCCGACATAAAGAACAGATCCCAAAAAAGCAGTAGAAATTTTTGTGTCTTTATGTCCTAATTGTAAAACTAAAAGAAACGCACCTACGAGATATTGTCACGAAACCAATTGTATCACGTGATTTTAATTTAGGAGGACAACTCC